>PRKT01000387.1:49761-61834 GCA_003671525.1 Saccostrea glomerata
AGCCCCGCCCTAGCACTAGAACCCCTGACCCTGGGGCCATGAATTTCACAATTTTTGTAGAGGACTCAATGCTCATTACATTCATGCCAACAGTTTGCCTGCTTGATGTCCAGGACTAGATTTCATTAATTTTAGTGGTTTTGTTCCCACCCCAGGGGGGCGGGGACCATGAAATTCACAATTTTGTTCCCCTCCACTCATAGATGCTGTATACCAAATTTGGTTGAAATTGGTTCAGTGGTTTCAGAGAAGAAGCTGAAAATGTTCAAATGTTAACACATGACGCACGACGGACGAAAACGGATAGCAATAGGTCACCTGAGTTACTCAGGTGACCTAAAAAAAAGTTTTTATAATTAAAATAAGCTTTTCGATGCAGTCAGCAATTTCTTTTATGAATAAAAGAAGAAAATAAATTTTATATTTAAAATAAAAAATTATTTTATAGTAGTTGACCAACTATACTACGGAAGCCCAATAGTGCAAACCAAAAATAAATAAAGAAAAAACGAAATTATTAAACAAAGAAAAACGAAATTATTAAATTAAGAAAAACGCAATTATTAGATAAAGAAACACGAAATTAATAAATAATGAGAAACGAAATTAATATATAAGGAAAAACGAAATTATTAATTAATAAAATAGATCATTTCGTTTTTCTTTATTTAATAATTTCGTTTTTCTTTATATATTAATTTCATTTTTCTTTATATATTAATTTCGTTTTTCTTTATATATTAATTTCATTTTTTTTTATATATCAATTTCGTTTTTCTTTATATATTAATGTCGTTTTTCTTTATATATTAATTTCTTTTTTCAGAAAACTGAAACTAAAATACGGAATTTATAGATGTGCATTGTAAGGGCCTGAACCCATGAATCATTCCATAAAGCGCACGTGTTACAGAGCATCACCTCGTAACTTTTAACCCTTATATCGACATTAAAAATGTGTTGTGGAAATGAAAAATTAAAGAAGATATAAATATCAAACTAACAAACGTAGAAAAAATATGTGCTCACAGCCTAAAATTCCCATATCCGTAAACAATTCATAAACTATTCAATTGCTTTGTCATATCCCCACATTACTGTTGGAGTCTGTAAGCCTGGACTTAGCGAGGATGGCTGTTTCTGTTTGCGTAAAATTAATGACATTCCAATAAAGCTCGTGAATCGCGAGGAGGTCAAGACCTTGAGTATCGTATTACTGAATTCCCCCGAACTTAACCTAACGTCCTATCTGTGTACCCATAAATCTTACTATAGGTTGTTGAAGCTATACAGAATGAAAATGATTTGATTACTTTGTGGGATTTGTTTTGTGCAAGTGTGTGCATTGTTTGTTCACAAATATCACTGACTTATAAATTTATACAGATTGAGTTTGCCATTTAGAATATGTGGAATCAAGTACTAAAGTAGTCATGCACATGATGCAGTACCACTGACTTATAAATAGTACAGATTGAGAGTTTGACATTTATTAAGACCAAGAAATCAGAAGTGTTTTTCTTTATTTCTAATATAGTAAGCAATCTATAAAATCTACTTATTGTAACCACTTGTTTTTTTTTATTTTTGCACTTGTTCTCTTTAAACATTTTTTACAATGTCAAACAAACCCACAAAATCCGATCGGTAATGAATTATTTTACGGCATTTTCTAATGCATGTACTGTGAAGCCATGGATATTTTCTAAATGTAAAAAATTCATATTACTATTAGATATCAAGGGATAGTATTGTAACGGTTATGTATTCGATATGGGAGTCGGTGAGTGCAAAGGCAAACATCACACTTGTTTATTTTCGAAACAAAATCAGGTCTTACAGACGCGTGCGCTAATGATTTATGGGTTCAGGCCTTTACCATGCACATCTGTAAATTCCGTATTTTAGTTTCAGTTTTATGCTTGAAAAACGAAATTAATATATAAAGATTAACGAGATTAATATATAAAGAAAAACGAAATTATTAAAAGTAGAAAACGAAATTATTAAATAAAGAAAAACGAAATTATTAAATAAAGAAAAACGAAATGATTTATTTAATAATTTCGTTTCTCTTTATTTAATAATTTCGTTTTTCTTTAAAATTAATTTCGTTTCTCTTTATATATCAATTTCGTTTTTCTTTATTTAATAATTTCGTTTTTCTTTATTTATTTTTGGTCTGCACTATTGGGCTTCCGTACTATACCGATGAATTAGAGTAAGAATTACTGTAAAAAGTTCTTTTTATCAATATTGTTTGAGGCAGTTAAATTTTTTAGTGTTTACTGACTTCAGTTAATATTTAAATACGTCAACGTAATTCCGTTCCGCCTCATTCATTTTGTCGGTCGATGTCTCTTTAAAAATAGCTTCAAAAACTTTGGGGGAAAACCAGATATATTTAAATTTATCGCGTATTATGTCACTGGGAAAATTCCCTTAATAGTTTCCCTCATGATTTGGAAAAATGGGCCAATCTTGATTGATGATCCGGAAAAATTCCATAGGTTTTAAGTGGCTTGTTTGTTCATATCCGTTTTGAAATATATAAAGTGAAATTTTTAAAATCCTTGACTTGTCTCCAATTCTGTTAATAACGCAAGAACAGGTCTATTGAGATTTTTTTTTATATATTCTTATTTCTCGGAATTGAAAATGTTGATATTATGGAATTTTGATTACAGAACATACCCAACAAGAAAAATAAGCTTATTATTTCATCATATATATTTCACTTTTCTAAAATAAGCTGATGCAATATCTATTTACTTATTTATCTGGTGTCGCTTTGATGTTTTCAGAATATGTCAAAGATGTCGAAGATAAAACAAGCGTGACCTGAATTATTTATATAATAATTCAGTTTGGAAATTCAAACGTACTTCGTTTGTCAATATTATTATGTCGACCTATATATTGAATTTTTGAATGGGAAAAAAAAGACAATAGTCATGCTATATTTTTTTAATCTCGTCTAGTTAATTAAAAACCAAACCATTGTGTTTTTGTTATGAATATAAAATTGATTGTTTATAGTCACGTTCTATAATGTTCGTGTTTACATCCACCCGGTAATATGTTTTATAATTATGTGTACTTTATATGAAAAAAAAACTTGAAGAAGCTGGTCATGATATTAATGAAATATATTCACAAACTCTATGTTTGTGGATTAAGAAATAAGTGCCACGAATGTTCAAATTTCTTAAACAAAATAGATCTTAGTTTTTAGAAGAATTGTATTTTGCATAATAAGATATAATCAGATTTCATTATTTGAACACAGCTGGTTATACAAGTTTATAGTATTTAAAAACTTCAAGATTAATTTACACAGTAATCTATAATATACTAAAAGAAATACTAGTATGTTTTGAATTTTTTTTAAATTGTATTATCTACAGCGAGGTAATTTTATAAATAAAGATTTCTAAATTTTCTTTAAAAAAAAAAATAAAATTGGACACAAAAAAAAAACAATGAAACAAACAAATAAAAAATTTGTCCATCTCAACTCATTAATAATGCCGTTAATTTCCAGATATGTATATTAAATAAAATTGACTTTATATAGAACCTATAGGGGGATACAAAGTATTTTGCTCATATAACACCTTTAAAGCCTCCCTTTTTGAAAAGAGAATTAGTATATATCAAACCAAATAAGCTTTGACAATTGCCTTGACATCTGTCCTACATACGGGGCACTGTTTCATGGCGGGAAAACACTGAGCACATGTCACCATGTGTGTGCATGGCAGAAATATTACACTGACCGTGTCGTCCATACAAACTTTACAAATAAGCGTATCTCTTAGTTCTTTGTTTTCGGCTCTAAGTTTTTCAGTTTCCTTTTCCAAATTCAAATTAGAGTCACCTGTCCTATCACTTTCATTTTCACTATCAGAATCATACCCCGAGTCACAACTACTTTTATCTTCGCTATCTTTTTTATCATTAGTTAATGGTGGTAATGTCCTATCAGTTTGCGTTAAGTCATCAGAACTTGTAATATGTTTAGTCCTATTGTTTTCGATATCGTTTAGATTAGACGTTTCTGTCCTATTGTCACTCACAGAACTACTTTCCTCCTGCTCTAGATCTTCCAGTGAACCGTATCCTTGGTCTTGGTAATCTAGGATCAAATTCACAATGTCTGATACAGAGAAACTCGCTGAACCATAGCGGGAGTTCCAATCCCGAATGGCTTTTTTGACCATAACCTCGGGATATCCCATTTGTAATGCCGTAATGGCGGCTACACTTTGTAGAGAACAGTAGGGGGAGCTAGGGGCACTAACTACGCCCCTCTCTTTGTTGTATTGATTGAGACTTCCCAATTCTGGTACTCGATCCTAAAGCATAAATTTAAATAACTTTCATATTAAATGTACTCAAGTATGACAATTAAGGAATTATTATATTTGTTCATCTATCTAGCTGTATGCAATTGTGCATTCTGAAGGCTTTAAAGTATTTTACTTGTGACTCGATATATATGCAAAGAATAAAATAGAATAATTTGTACAGACCTGCTGACATTGTCGTTGTGCTACGATTTGTTGAACTTCTAGAACAAAACTTTTCCCTTTACATTGGATGAGGAAGACACACTCTGGGAACCAGTGAGCATGCTCGACCCAGGGGTCATCTTCTCTCTCCCAGTTCTCCAGACCATTTCCACAGAAAAAACAGCGAACATTGTCACCATTGCCTGGAATTTATTATAGTTCAAAATTTATGTTTCAATATAATGTAGGCAAATTATCAATATAAACACTGAAAACTATTCAACTATAAGGATTTTTTTTTATTTCAAAGATATGTTTGGTTTTTTTTTTTTTTTGTATATCCACTATCATGGCTATAGGGATATTTCTTTATAATTAAGTAATTTTAACTTTCTTTCATTTTTTTTTGGGGGGGGGATAATTACAACAAATTCAATCATGATTAGTAAAGTAATGTAGTTTGAACATAGGACCAATGGCTTACCTGTGTAGAAAAAGCCAGCTTTAGCCATTGTGTCTGCAGGCTGGTAATGGTTCCACGTAGAAAATGTCGAGACTCTTTTTGCTAGGACGGAATGAGAGGGGTACTTGGGCTTGGCGAAGGAGACCCCCAACTGCTCCAGCGCTGTCTTTTTGCTAGCATTTCCTTGCATCTTGAGGTAGAAATTCTCCAAATCGTAGCACAACTAGTAAATGGTTCGTTCTTGGTAAATAGGCAAGTAACTCAGTAGCTGTCAACTTGTAATATATATAGAATGCAAATCTAAAAATAGATTTTGGGAAAACGGAAATTATTTTTGGATTTCCTAGAGTATCGGAAACTCTGAATAACATTTTATACGCTTTAAAAATATCTTGAATTTCTGTCAAAACATATATTTAGATCTATAAACCATTACAATAATTTTATTTCCGTGTAAATCTATTATAAAGATTAAAAACAGAAAGTCCGACGTAATGCTAATTTTAGCGTTGTATGTTCTATAAATAGATTTAGGTAAACCCTGCTTATGATATCGTTATTCTTAATTCTAAATATTTAGGCATTATGAAATATTGATATGCATTATCTAGAAGTTTATCAAACCATAGACCCAAACTAGAGATCTATGGATAAACTAATGTGCATTTCATCGTGAAATTCGTGAAATCTGATAAAATGAAGTTGATGTTTGAGTTGTCTAATGCTGAACGCACCGCGGTGAGGTTGACTTTCCAAGTCTTCTCGAAGAAGCCGAAGCGTGTCCTCTGCAGACTTGCTCCCAGTAGGTCATATGTAAGTTTTATATATTCTTTTAAATAGTAGGGCGCAGTCTTTTAAAAGAAGTTCACGATGATTTATTTATTAGAATATAATTTGGGTTAAGAATTTGTCGTCTTCATTCACTTTTAAATCTCGAATTTTCTCAGTTTCTAAGGTGCGAGCACTGTGTCGATTTCCTTACATGCACTTAACGTTAGGTTGACCAAAATTTTTGTATTGATAGTTCATAGCAAATTGATTTAATAACCATGATTTATTTGCAAGGGCCTGGGTCAACGTAAATCTAAATCAGCTGTAAATAATCCTCCTCCTTCTTCTTCCAGCAATGTGTCTGGCACCAAAGTTGGGCATTATCGCACATGTTTAAAAGATTAAAATCATGCTGAGGAAGGCCTCGTTAAAATCTGGATAAAATCTTCAATTATTAAAATGGGTAGGATCTGGAGCTGATTTGGGCTACTAATGTGCATTTATCCGGACCGAGACTCTGCTTTTTTATTGTGACTTGTGTCCTGTTGTCCGGTGAATACAGGAATTTCAGTTATTTACATTGTCTGATTGATGATTCATATATTCAAATGGTATTTATCAACATTCAGTCTACTTTGCAAGAGAGGAAAACAAAATTCCTAGATCTATCATATTTCTTTATTTAATGAAAAAAATTATAGACTCTGTCAGATAAGATCATCTTGGAAAAAGATTTCTCAACTTTTATTAAAAATGTCAACACTCTGCGGTATAAATTACTAAATGATTAAGTTACATAATAAATACAGAAGGGTGCCAACATTCAAATAACTGTGTAAGAAACACACCCTGTGGTATAATTTTAATGGTGTTTAATACTCCCATTGCCTTAGGTTTGTTCATGAACACCAATTGATTACCTGTGATTGTATTAATAACACTTGCAGCCATGGTACTGTACATCTATGAGAGGCTCTGTAGTAAAGTAATGAATTACTTTTGTGGTTAGGAGGTCTGGTATGAACATTAATTTAAGGATAAAAATTTCCTTTATTTCAGAAACCCAAGATTTCTCTGGACAAAGATAACCAGCGGGGATGGCGGTGTTGGGGGCCCAGCTGGTATTTAGCCTGATCATCTTCAGTTTTCTGCAGAAGTTATCTCCCTATTTGTCGTTTGGTCGTTGGCTGTTGGTGGGGAGACTGGTGCGATACCTCCATCCCAGTGAGGAGGAACTGAAGAGGGCAGCAGGTGCCCCCAGTTATCAGGGGAGGGGGAAAGGTAAGGATCAAATCAGACTATACTATACTTAATAAGGAGGTACTCCCAGTTATCAGGGGAGGGGGAAAGGTAAGGATCAAATCAAACTATACTATACTTAATAAGGAGGTACTCCCAGTTATCAGGGGAGGGGGAAAGGTAAGGATCAAATCAAACTATACTATATTTAATAAGGAGGTACTCCCAGTTATCAGGGGAGGGGGATTTGGAAAGGTAAGAATCAAATCAAAATATATTGCAATATTTAAGAATAGATGTACTGTTTAAAACATGTGTAATGGGAGAGGGAAAAAATGCAGCAGATCAAACCGGGATTTGAACCCAGGGCCCCTGAATCTGCCGTCAGGGGCTCGACAAATACAGCTATCTGGCCACAGGCAATCGATCATGGCTGACCGCCACATTGCTCCCTTCTTAAAGGTCTTTGATCCCTCAGAGACCCCAACCCAAGCTCCTTTCTTAGCAGGTCTCTCACCAGTCAGTTCCAGGTCATAGTACGGCTCCAAATGTAACGGGAGAGGAGAAAAATGTGGCGTACCAGACTAGGATTTGAACCTAGGCCCCCTGAATCTCCATGTATAAATTGATTGTTTGTTGTTTTATGTCCCAAGTGAGAATATGCCTGTTAATTGTTTGCTATTTTCTGTTGCACAATTTCTACTTTACTAATTGCATAAGTTGCATTGCCTGACATTTGTTGTGTGAAAATTATAACAAAATAAAAAAAATTCCAAAATGAACAGATCTGTATAATTAGAGTAAATGAATTGTTTGGGGTTTTTTTTACAGGAAAACGAGGGGATAAGAAGAACCACAAAGAGTCATCAGACAACAATTTTACAATACCTCGTAATACTGACATAGCCCTAGACTCGGCGCCAGTGGAGGCAGTAGATTTGTTACAGCTGAGGTTCTACCCAGACTATCAATGGCTGGTGGACTTTTCTCTCTCTGCTGGAATGGTGTACTTCCTCACAGAAATCTATTACACCATCGGCCCGCGGTCGGAGTTCAATATCAGCATACTTTGGTGCCTGCTTGTAATTGGCTTTGCACTGAGAATTCTGCTTGCCCAGACGGCCATGTATTTCAAGATGGAGAATGGAGGGGAGAGAATCCTGTGTGTGACCTTTGGTTTCTTCTTCCTTGTGGCAGCCATGGGTGTTCTTGTGGTGGATGAATCCATACTGGAATTTGGTTTGGCGGAGGGTTATGAGAATTTTTCCACAGGTGCTAAAAACTTTCTAAAACACCAGGATGTGGACTATGAAGGTCCTGTCAGCTTTCTGACTTTCAAGATCATCCTAGCGTTTGTTTGTGCAATAGTAGGAGCCCTGTTAACCTTTCCTGGGCTTCGGTATGGAAAACTTCACATTGATGCATTGAAATACTCAAAAGAAAACAGAATTAAACAGCTCTTATTGCATTTAAACTTTGTCTTACCATTAGTGATTATCTTACTGTGGATAAAGCCATTAGGACGCACATTCTTATGTGGAAAACACTGGAGAGCCACATACAGACATTTACAGGAGTCACAATTTGACATTCTTCGTCTGCTTTTAATAGGAATAGTGTTTGTTTTAAGACTCTGTTTGATGCCAACTCACCTACAAGCTCATCTCAATACAGCTTATGAAAAAGTGGAGAACTTAAAGAAGGAAAGTGGAAGAATCAGTGGAGCTGAGTTTCAAAAAATGGTAGCAAGGATTTTCTATTACCTCTGTGTGGTAACCCTACAGTACCTGACCCCCGTTATTCTCCTCCTGTTCCTGATGTTCCTACAGAAGACCCTTGGTGAATACAACTGGTCTTCTGTACTAGGGCAAGATCTGGAGGAGTACTTCACTTCCTTCAGTAGAAACTCAACTCAGATCTCAAACTCAACAATCTCAGGGGCTCTAAACTCAACAACTCTTGAGTCAATTAGTGAGACGGCAGCCCAGTTTTCATTGACTCTAGTGAACTTGCGGCAGGTGTTCTCAGCTCAGTGGTATCGCGGTCTGCTGTCCTTCGTTATGTGGTGGGTGTGTGCTTCTTGGTTCACCACCTCAGCCTTTGGAATGTACTACCACTCCAATGTGGGATCCAGGTGAACTCACATACCTGGTAATACCTAACTTTGTTAATGCCAAATGTTTGAAATTAAGAATTCATATGTGAATTGTTATGAGGTACATATTAAAAATTATCGATTAAGTAAAATAGAAATATGGTATGCATGAAAATCAGCAACACTGGTGACGGAAAGCAGTTTTTATAAAGTTTGATAGATTTCGGTGTAAACGAGTATAAATGTCAGATTTCTAGAAAGAATTATTATTCAAGAAGACCGTATGAAAATATGATAAAAAATAAAAATTAAACCAACCAACCCCCCTTTCCCCAAAAAAAAAATTATCCACTTCTTTGCACTTTGTATTAAGGTTGTATTAACTTGGCATTCATTTTTTTCAATAATTTCATTATGTTTATATTAGATCATGTGAAGATGTACATGTACATGCGGCAAAGTGTAGGAGGTGATATTTGTGTTCAATATATAATTATAGTGTTTAACATTTTTAATAACTGCAACAATGTAGCCCTTTTTTTTTCTTTTTCTTTTTTTGTCTTATTTGGGAGAGAAAGAAATCAGATTAAAAAAAAATCAGAGAGCGCTACATTATTGCAGCTACATTTTTAATAGTATTACTTACAAAAGTTTGTTTCACATATATCAGGTATATTTTTACAGGAAACATGTTAAAAGACCTATTTGCTTAGAAGTTATAATATTATTGTAAATATTACATGTAGAAGTTATAATATTATTGTAAATATCAAAATATTTTAAACATAGATCTATTACTAGGTACATGTAGTCTAAGAGTTATTGATGCATTTGAAATTTGATTCATTTTGGCAGTTCTCATGAAAAAAATGTGCATCTGACCTAATTGGTTTATTAGCTTGTAACAAGATGAAGATATCAACATATATGATTGAAATGTCAAAAGAATAATGATCATTTAATTAAGTTTAATTAATGTATGTTTTTGTGGTAAAAAATAAGAATTGATCTCAGGATGCTTTAACTTTTTAAAAATGAGGAAAACAAAAGTACGTGTTATCTGATTCAAGAGTATGGAGTGCTCAATTTACCGTGTAAAATTCTAAATAGACTGAAGAATGATAAACTTGTTTAAAAATTCAGCAGATATGTGTGTGAGGAAGATAGAGAGAGTACTAGTATTATTATTCGAAGAAGAAACTGAATATCCATGGCTTTATGTTGAATCTATTGCATGTATAAAGAAAGATTGGGAGCTTGACTTGTCTTATTGCAGTAAGCATGATAAGTATAACTTAAATTGCTGTGTTGCCATGTTCTTTCTAAAGCTGATAAAATGCTTCATACCATATTAACAGATCATTTTAGTCATTTAACATATTTAACTAAGTTTTCCTCTATATTTTACTTGTCAGCCACATATTATACCTACAGCAAACAAATATTATAATGATATTCAAAGGTTGATTTGATGTGCAAAATTGATAGTTTCAAATTGGTGCTTTGTCAAATTATAATTATGTGACATTTATTCTTTATATATTACTCAGAAATACATAAATCAAATGTACAGCTGTTTTTAAAAGAGGTTCATGAATGTGTAAAGTTTGTGTTTATTGATGATAAATGAAAGGCAGCATGCACATACATGTACATTTATTCCTTTTGAGGTGTATGGATGTTCTGAACTCAATTTCTGTACCTTGGATTTATGAATAAGATTTTGAGGAAATTTTTGTTGCATAATTTTGATTTAGAAATAAGTATTTCTGATTAAGTTATCATAAAGGATACCTAAATATAATGTACATCTATTTGCAACTAGTCAAATATTTGCAATATACATGTATATTACATTCACCTGATTGGAATGTTTCAAAATAAATAATTAATTTACATTTGGAACTTTTTAAGTGATTGTTTCAGAATGAAGTCCAATCCCAATTTTACAGAATTATATTCTGGTGTTTTCCAAATGTATATACATGTATCAAGATTAAATGCAGTCAAATCAAAACTGATAAGAAGCAATACAATTGGTCAACTGTTAATAACACAGACAATTTAAAGTTCATTTTTTTTCCTATTTTGGAGATAGAAATGATTAAGAAAAAAGACAGAAAACTAAAACATCTTCCACTTAAACATTGCTACTCAACCCTATTTGGAATTTCATCCTTTGAATTTCAATGTTGAAATTAATTTGAAAAGAATCCAGACCACTAAAGACACATGTACAGTCGTTGAGCCCAGTTCCCTGTAATGATAACCATACCATGTGCCCCAGGACATGATACTTTTTTTTAATTAAATCTTTGATATCTTTGCCAATTTAAGGACTAGGAGTATTAAATCCTCATTTTTGCTTCTCAATATAACTAAAGAATCATGAATTTAGTGTAAAATTTAAGAAAAGTAGAGAAAATTTGGATAAGCCAGTATCAATTTGAGTCAATGTTTCATGCCAATTTGGTACATTATTGTAATATCATCTGTCAGAACCTATATGAAATCTTTTTATGTAAAAAGAAAAGCATTCAATCAGTTGAATTAGAAGTTGGCATAATAATTTATTCTAAATGTTGGATGAAAAGATAATTAAATGACCTTGACCTGACCTTGCTTCTAGAATAAAACGGTCAAATGTATTCTGATATCATCACAAAGTGATACATGTACATGTAGTCTTCTCGAATTTATAAAAATATTAATTTTTAGATACAAGAGATATGAGAATGATCCCTCCATAAGAATTATAATGATTGTATTGTAGTACAAAACCGTAACTTCATGTCTTCCTTCATTTAAATAAACCATAGAGGACAAAATGCCATATTATTTGTTGAAATATAAGAATTTAGCATGTATTTTACGTGTTCTTGAAAAATGAAGCCTTTTATTCAAGTGTCTCAAAAGTTCTGTTTTGGTTTATGAGCCGAGATACTAAGTATCATTCAGGCACGTAGCAACAGGGCGGGGGGGGGGGGGGGG
>PRKT01000387.1:61848-131422 GCA_003671525.1 Saccostrea glomerata
ACCCCCCCCCCCCCCCCACACACACACCCCACCACCACCACCACCACCACGAAAAAGGATTTTCGAATTTGCGCAATTCTCATTTTATTTTTATTGCTTGTCGACTTTTACAGGTAAGTAAAAAAAAAATTCTCTGGCTGGCCCCCCACTTTCAAAAACGATACTAGGTGCCTGTCAATGTCTGAATGACTATAGCTGCAACTTATGTTGATGTCACTGTTTCATATGATCAGTTGATAAAGAACCCTTTGCATATATGAAGTCTTGAAAAGTCTGTTTCAATATTTTAAAAAATTACGGGTATTAAAGCAGCAGTCTTTCCCTGATCTCACCTCAATTTCCAATATTTTGAGATGACCTTAAAAGACAAACTCTTATTAGATCTCTGACACAGTCTCATATTAGCTCAGCTGGTCCCGCTCCTAACGATTCATGAAGCATTGATACCCATGTGTTCAAAACAATTTGCGTTCTTTCAAAGGCCCATGAGAATTCACAGGATTTTAAGGTCCAAGTTATCATTTGGCGATTGCATGGCGACCACGAAAGGTCCATGAGAAGTCTGACCAAATAAACATCCTTTTTACCTATTTTTGATATACCCCCGCTGGAAAAGTGGGGGGAGGGAATAGATTAACGATTTAATGATGATACTCAAGTACGGCCGCAACACTTGAGAGTATCAATCCCTAATCTGTAACTTCGCCTAAATCACTGAATGAACGTAAAATGAAGGTAAAAATTGAATAAGGAGCATATTCGAAAAGTATTCAAGCTCAAAAAAATCATTGAAATTATTCAAATTACAAGAGGCACAAGAGCTTTATAGGTCACCTGAGTATCTTGTAACAACTTTTTAACAATTGAATTTTGTTCGTGTTTTGAACCAGAGGCTCTGAAATTCACACTTTTGAAAAAGGCACTATCGCTTATCTTAACTATACACTTAGCATGTTTACTTTGATTACTTAATACACAGAGATAGATCAGAGGAACAAAGAGAAAATGCATTTCCACTTTATAACAACCAGTTGTGCACCCCACCCCACAGGAATCACTGACGCTTGGGCACATATTTCAAAATTTTGGAAATTTTATTATAAAATTTATTTCATCATAAATGGTTGATCAGATTTTAAAGCATTCACTTATTTTCAAAATCTATAACCCCCACCCCCGTACCCCTGACACAGGGGCCCTGAAATTAACCATTTTGGAAGAGGTAGCCTTATTCAACATATTTACATGTATGTACTTGATTAGTTTATCTAAAACCAAGGAGCAGAGGAGAAAATTTTCAAAGAATTGATATATTTTCACCATATAATCAAAACAGCTCCACCCTAACACCAGAGCCCCCAAACTTGGGGCCATGAAATTCATAATTTTGGAAGAGACATACTTGCTCATCATAGCTATGTACTTGGTTGGTTTATTTCATGCCCAGGGGCAGAAAAGATGATTTCAAAGAAATAATGGATTTTCACTATATAATCTATATAGCCCCGACCTAGCACCAGAACCCCTAACACTGAGGCGATGAATTTCACAAATTTGGTAGAAGACTCAATGCTGATTACAACCATGCCAACAGTTTGACAGCTCGATGTTCAGAAGTAAAGAAGAAGATTTTTAAAGATTGCATTAATTTTAGTAGTTTTGGCCCAACCCCTTAGTCCCCAGGAGGGCAGGGACCATGAAATCCAAAATTTGTGTTCCTCTTCACAAACAACTGCTTTATGCCAAAATTGATTGAAATTGGTGGAGTGATTGCAGAGAAGAAGCTAAAAAAATCTACATTTTAATGGCGTAGTGAAATCGTGCATGCATCTCTTATTTTACGTTTGGATCGAAGAGACATCTTGGGTTTCCCATAGCAAAACCCAAACACTGTCATTCTTTCCATAGTAAAATACTTATGGTAACATTCTCTTATCCGCAACTCCTGCTATATCACTGAATGAAATTTATTGAGATTTTTGCATAATCTTTGATACACGGTTACTATTATATTGTGAATCTTCTATATTTCGTTTTGATTTATTTAATTAACCTATTGACAGATACTTTGGTTTTCCATAGCATAAACCTGGACAGTAACACTGGGACTACCTAACTCTTATTAACAACTTCTCTTATATGTCATTAAGTTAAATTTAATTGATATTTCACAGGATCTTATAACATATTGTCATAAGCACTTTCTATCTGATGTCTGATGTTTTGATCGAAGAGACATCTGGGTTTTCTCAAAGTAAAAACTGGATTTTGCCACATTATGCTAATATGGGAACGGGGGAATCATTTTGTGAGCTCTTAATGCTCACAGTATCCCCAAATTTAGTTTATATTACAACAAATACTTTTCATTTTTCAATTTTATTTAGGTTATTCTTAGGGTGAGAAAATATTCATTTCATACAAATTGGCATAAAACATGCATGTATATATAATAGCAATGAACAAGTTAAATAATGTACATTTACATGTACACAAGGACACACAATGTATAAATGGATTTACTGATATCACAGATTGGCTTTGGTAAACAATAGTACATGTATATCATTGTTCGTCAGATATACCGGTAGTTACAGAATAAATAAATTGGACGGACCTCCATTGTCAGAAATGATTAGATATAATGATGATAAAAACGTATTGTCCATTGTTGGTTGCGTTTTATAATGACGATATCACTGGAATCGCCCTGTATGAGGGACGGACCCCGGACCGGGTTTTAGTTTAAGGGTCAGGAAGTACGGTATATGTGCCAGATATTCTATCTTGCTAATTTTTACTCCTTCGTCCTACAATAAAAAGGAAAATAATCAATAATAAAGTTATATACTTATTCACTACTAGATAAAGATTAATCATTTTCATATTCAAAGATAAATCACGTGACTTACAGGCTCTATGACGTCGAGGATTTTGTTCCAGGTTTTATCGTCTGCTGAGAGATCAGCTTCCTGCGCGGTAGACAGGACTTCCTGTAGAGATTCTAGCGATATTTTACCTCGCTGATTCCGATCCACTGACTGGAACAAGTCCTGAAATTATTCCCTATATTGGTCACATAATGAGCAAGGTAAACAATGATACTGAGATGTTTAACACAAAAGATGACAATCAAACTATTCTTCATATTGCATCCCGAATTCTATCATCAAAACACTTCTTGAAATGATTTATGTCCCTTGGCTATAATAGAAATTACAAACACTGGGTCTTTATGCCTATTTAGCTGCAGACCTTTTCTAAGAAAAATCTTACCACATATTTGACAATGTTGCTATGTAGCGAAGAAAAGTCAAGGTTACCGAAGCTGTCGGCTGCCTCCTCTCTGGAATTCAAAATGATCATAAAATTAAAATATATATATATATAAAATCTTTAGACCATTTATGGACTAATGTTAAGACTGAATGTATAATTTTTTTCATAGATGGTAGTAATCAAAAGCTAACTGATTTGTTTGCATCAAAGTTTCAATGAAATGATTTGTACATTTAAATATTAATTATAATCTCAGTGAACCCTTACTTGAGGTTTTGTACTTTCTTGGTGAGTGTTGACATGGTCATAAACTCGTCCACACCGAAAAACGTACTGGAACTGGTAATTTCGTATACCTATAAAATAAATAGTTCATATTAAACAAAAAATTAAAACATGTGTACTACACAGGTCTAGATTATGATATTTTATTCAATTTAGCATGAGGGAAATCAGCTGCACAAATTGCATTATTGACGTTCTTAAGAATTACAGGAACATCTCTATGAATACACACCTGTTTCAAAAACCGTTCTTGTTGTGACGTCATCTGAGGAGGAAGTTGCGATTTCACTTGTTGATACATCAGATGACTATTAAAAAGGAAAATTTAATCAGCACATCTTGATCTTCTTTATACATATAAAGCTAAACACACCTCAAACATGTCAAAAGCGTTTACAATTTATAGTAAATTTGTGATTACCCATCTGCATCTGTGTCCAACTTCTGGAAAGCTTTTCTGAGCTCATCCCTTTGTTCCTCAGGGAGTAAGTGAGAGAGTTCACTCCCCTGGTGAAATGCAAAGCCATTTTATCTTACAGATACAGATGTTCTTTTATCAAACAAGAATTAGGTTAATGGAATTGCCAAGGACAACTATAATGTATACTTATTAATCTGCATAAAACTATAGCTTCACAAATTAAAAGAAATACAAAGGCACAAGTTAAACACAACAAAATTGTTATACATATAGACATATTTCTTGAGACTATTACCCTGAGTGGGTTCGGTGTTGGGGCCTTGATTGGACTGTCGGCGAGTTTGGACCGCCCTGACAGGCGAGATTCCACCCTCTCCAGGGCAGCCACGTCTTGTTCTGGCCTGATATGAGAATTATCACAGGTCAAGTCAATAAAATATTCTATACTTTTGCTATTTGCCACTTGTTACACAGTTAACACATAAATATTTGAGATACTAGACGTATACAATCATGTATTTCTAATTTCTATCTATCTTTTAATTAGATTTCATTTTTCTGATTGTTGTACTACATGTGTATATAGGTATATACATGTAGCAAATACTTCTAATTTTTACTTTTGTGTATTTTCTAATATGAAATAAAATATGATTTAATTATCCAACATGCAGGGACTCACAAGTTTTCCTTTAAGTTGTCAATCTGTAGAGGATTCTTCGATGAGTCTATCATCGGTTCGGCTTTCTCTGCACCCCGTGATTTTGGTAAGTTGCCAGCGGAAGGAATTTCCACTCTTTTCACTGCGTCATTTCTTGTCGAAAGTCTGCAAAATCTAGAGCTATTACATTTGCATTCTGAGAGATTTTTTTCTAGGATTTTTAGTATATCAGTTTATTGTCGGTAAGCAGTATGACACGTTTCACACAGGCAGAGCTCAGTCCTTTAATATCTTGACACTAGTCAGCTAGTTGTATTATAGTTCCCTGATTGTCTATTATTCGTTTCTTTACTTTATGCAAACTACTTATTATATACGTTAATAATAATATCTTTATTTGAATTTCCATGTTCACAAATGTTGAGCATAGATAACAAATACGAGTAATAAACGATTTGCCTTACAGGATATATACATGTATGTGATGCAAGATACGTTTGAATCCTATCAACTTACTTCAGTTGTGTATCGGTCGCTTCCGGTAAGGTGGCGCTTCTGTTGACCACAGAATCCATCTTGGACTGGATGTTTGTACGTGACCGCTTCAGGTAGGCAGGACTCATACCTAATTAATGATGAAAGAGTTGCAGGTAACTAATTGTATTTTATGATTAGACATAGAGAGAATGATACCTTTACATTCCTCCCTCCGATGGCTCATACATTTTTTTGTTACACCATACATAGGTGAGTTCAGTTAGTAGCCACTCAATAACTGATGGGAGATAAATATGGGATTTTGTTAAATAAAATATAATATTAATTACATCTTCTGGTTAAATGCAACATGGAAAGCATGCATGATAACATGTTATATTTTAGCCATAATATTAACACTACGAAAAAGCGATAGTTAGACGTGTGATGAAGGCCTAGCTCCTAGCTATTTGTAGCACTGGAAGACTCGCGCGATGATTGCATGTTTCTGATCAATCATGAAAAAACAGTGTCAAATACTTACATCTGGACAACTGAAGCAGAATTGTGTTTTTACTTAAAGTGACTGTCACCCTGCCTTCTTCTTCCTTTTCAGAGTCGATCATTTTGTCGGTCCTTTAGAAATTACTTGAGAACTCCATGCAAATTCCACATTTTATAGCATCGTGTTGACCTCTTGGCATTTGATTATGTTGGTTAAAGGTTTGATTTAAAAAAGAAGTCTTCAAGCAGAATTTGGTTGGATTTTAAACGGGTTAACTGTATTAGAGGTGTTTCTAATCCGGTAAGTATATATCAGCGGAAGGGTTAATTAGATATATTTGTATACTCAAATTAGCGACCATGCAACTAATGAAACATATTGATTTCTTAATCCATTTAAAAACGCTGCCTAAAGGTTATACCATGAAATAATTCCCTTTGTACATGTATATATTTTTTGCGGCCAAGCATTGCATGCACAAGTACCAAAGATGATTATGTATTATCCCCAATTAAGTTTAATGTTATCATTTGCATAGTATTCAATAGTTTCGTGACTTACATAAATATATACATGTACATCTCACTATTTGTAAATATATCTTAAAATTTTACAAAATTCAAGAAAAATAGAGAGTGGGTAATTTTCCAATATATGCAGCAATTTAATAAAGAATTTATGATTACTTTCTTCTTAAGCTAATTCTTATATAAACTTACCACTACTTTTTACATTACAAAACGGTCGATATAATATTTTACATTTTAAAATTAAAAACAGAAAAATTATTTTATTTTTGACTTTTTTCCTTTTTGTTAACAGGGGAAAAGAATTACTTCAGGCATCACCATACAAAATCTCTACGAATAAGTTAAGGGGGGATTAAAGATTTCATAAAAATGTCTCAGGCAGGTACGATTTTAAATCTTTGCTGGTCCACCCTATATCTCGATCATATAAATAATTATCACGATATATTTTCATCAATGACAGACTCAAACTAAAACATGTCAAAACTAATCCATAAATTACAAATCAAAGAAGCTCTAAACAATAATGAATAATATTTTTTTTTGGAATTTTGATAATTTTTAAAATAAAGGTTTGTATATTGAGTTAATTATCTTTACCCAACATTTGCAATATTTCTGTAGGATTGATATTAGAAGATCGCGAAGAATAAATGAAAAGAAAACACTGTTGTTTTCTTTTGGTTTGGAAAATGCATACAAATCATGATTTAAATAACTTCGGTTAAAAATAATTCTATTTCCTAATGCTTTAAATTGTTTATTTATAATAAATTTTCATTTAAATCAGCTCACGTCAAAGGGCAGATAACTCTGTCTGCTTTAAAACTACCATGTAATCAGAACTCTTCAGTGAGCAGTGTGTAGAGCTTCCTTAAGAAAACTTAAAATAAGGCACAAAAGGCATAAATGTTAGTACTGCCAAGTTATTTGGAAACCATACATGACATGCTGCAAAAATGAAGCGCAGTTCTGTGAAACTTCGTAGAAAGTTAAATGTTACGCGGAAAAGTCATGCAAATTATGCTTTCAAACACATGCTTTTTTAAATCAATAGAATGCCTTTGGTTGAAGAATTTAGATAATCAGAAGTGTGAAGAGACAGAGTGTAAACATTGGCATTCCGTAACAATGCATGCAAAGTTAATAATAATGCCGATTTCAATGTATCAGGATTTAGATGAAAGAGAAAAGAAATAAAATCTAAAAACTTAATTCAAGATTAGTTGTGTTTGATCACTCAGCATGCAGGTACAGATTTCATGATTGATATCCAAATAACTAGCAATAAAAACACTTTTACACAGATCAAGGCTTACCAAAATTTCGACCTATTTGAAAAATACTGCATGAAACTGGCTTTGAAATGAAACTATCCAACCAATTTTAAATTTTATTTTTGTTACTCAAAACCCCCTAAATAAATAAATATGCTTTCCATTTGTGTGCATACAGATTATATACATCAATTAAAAAAATGACTTTCAACAGTTCAACAAGTCATGTATAGCAAATACTCAAGTACAAAGATTACTTTCGAAAGGATCTATAATACATTAATTATGTTTTGTAATACAGACATAGCTCTAGAACAACTGTATTCTTTGAAAAATTATGAGGTATAAAAATAGAACTGTTTACAGGTCACTTATTCAAAGTCTGGGAAAATATGAAATGAGTGTACCTTGGCGAGCAAAGTTTTCACGTGTCCAAGGCCCTTCCTCCGAAAACCGGTGTGTTTCCTGTGCCATGTCATGTGATTTTATTGATATAGCTCTCCGGCCTCGCTGAATTTCTGCAGTCAAATCACAGACCGAATAATACAAAATACGCCGCCTAAATTCTCAATCTTTGCTGCAAATTTTTTCATTGAAATCGAAATGGAATAGGAAATTTGTCCTCCATTCAACTTATACGTACAGCAATACAAAATTAGAAATGTTACATCTTTAGGTATCATATCAGATACGATACACTGCTTGTTCTCAAAAGTCAAAGATCGATCCCACATCGTTTACATTTTTCATCATTTTCTATAGAAATGGTGTATCATATTTTAAATGATACCGCTCTTACCCTCAAAAGGCACACAACAAACGATGTCACACATATCTCTTCTCGATATGAACGGTGCAAATCTCGAAATCAAACAGAAACAAAGCAGCGTATGAACAAAAGCAGAAGCAAGCTTTTACACAGGAAGACACACAGGAAATGACGTCACAAACTACAGGAAGTGGTCAGTTTCAGGTTCCAATACAATGAAATCGTATGTATCACACAGTAATGAAGGCAGCGTGGTCACTCCCCCTCTCTTTGGCGTGTGCTTAAGCTATCTGGGTAGGATGATATTAGATGGATCAAAGTTCGTGTTATTGCCACAACAATCAAGTCCGAACGCAACAATAAATAAAACCAATATTTTTTTCTAATTCAAATATCACTTAAGATTTACTATTCGTCAAAGAATCAATAATTGCCGTTTAAATAAATACATGATTTTCATGATGAAGTAAAGTGTAAAGTGTGCTTGGGAAGCAAAAATATCTAAAAGTGAAGTTCATGTGATCAAACCTGCGGGAATGCTAATTCTAGCTTTTATTTGATCTACAGTGCGCTTTTCTCTGGCTAGAAGAAGAGGTGAATCAGTAGAACCTGAAGGAGGAGAACAGGTCACGCGTCAGTCACGTGCTACTCAAAACATGCAAAAGTGCTACCATAACACAATTAAAATAAAAATAATTTATCCATTTGTGGGTTGTATAATGTGCTTTTATTCTTATTTACTTCTTTCAGAAGTAGCTTCATATCTTTCTTAATTTATAATTATACAGTTATGAAAAATGTATCTTTGTTTTATTTTTAAGCAGCAGGGTTATGCATTAATTTGTCGTCCAAACAGGAAGCAATGTATTATTTTGTTCGGAGTTAACTTGCAGATTCTAGAAAACAAAATTATAATTATGCAGACACGTCCATGCATTATACATGTGATTTTTTGCGTTATATTGTTTACATTTACTTGTTTTTACATACTACCTTCAGCTTCAATGGAGAGATAATATCTGTCTTCTGCATAAATATTTTCCAATATAAAATACAAATTCTTGTTTTCGTTTAAAACTACTAGTAATTAAACTCGATCGTAGACTAGAATTCTTTTCACAAAACGAAACTTTACAAAAGTATGGAATCCGGATAGGGCCACGCAGTTCACTATCGCATCATCGCACCATCGAGATTTGAGTCGATGGTACGATGACGCGATAATGCGATGACGATGAATCACCACCACCACGAAAAAGGATTTTCGAATTTGCGCAATTCTCATTTTATTTTTATTGCTTGTCGACTTTTACAGGTAAGTAAAAAAAAAATTCTCTGGCTGGCCCCCCACTTTCAAAAACGATACTAGGTGCCTGTCAATGTCTGAATGACTATAGCTGCAACTTATGTTGATGTCACTGTTTCATATGATCAGTTGATAAAGAACCCTTTGCATATATGAAGTCTTGAAAAGTCTGTTTCAATATTTTAAAAAATTACGGGTATTAAAGCAGCAGTCTTTCCCTGATCTCACCTCAATTTCCAATATTTTGAGATGACCTTAAAAGACAAACTCTTATTAGATCTCTGACACAGTCTCATATTAGCTCAGCTGGTCCCGCTCCTAACGATTCATGAAGCATTGATACCCATGTGTTCAAAACAATTTGCGTTCTTTCAAAGGCCCATGAGAATTCACAGGATTTTAAGGTCCAAGTTATCATTTGGCGATTGCATGGCGACCACGAAAGGTCCATGAGAAGTCTGACCAAATAAACATCCTTTTTACCTATTTTTGATATACCCCCGCTGGAAAAGTGGGGGGAGGGAATAGATTAACGATTTAATGATGATACTCAAGTACGGCCGCAACACTTGAGAGTATCAATCCCTAATCTGTAACTTCGCCTAAATCACTGAATGAACGTAAAATGAAGGTAAAAATTGAATAAGGAGCATATTCGAAAAGTATTCAAGCTCAAAAAAATCATTGAAATTATTCAAATTACAAGAGGCACAAGAGCTTTATAGGTCACCTGAGTATCTTGTAACAACTTTTTAACAATTGAATTTTGTTCGTGTTTTGAACCAGAGGCTCTGAAATTCACACTTTTGAAAAAGGCACTATCGCTTATCTTAACTATACACTTAGCATGTTTACTTTGATTACTTAATACACAGAGATAGATCAGAGGAACAAAGAGAAAATGCATTTCCACTTTATAACAACCAGTTGTGCACCCCACCCCACAGGAATCACTGACGCTTGGGCACATATTTCAAAATTATGGAAATTTTATTATAAAATTTATTTCATCATAAATGGTTGATCAGATTTTAAAGCATTCACTTATTTTCAAAATCTATAACCCCCACCCCCGTACCCCTGACACAGGGGCCCTGAAATTAACCATTTTGGAAGAGGTAGCCTTATTCAACATATTTACATGTATGTACTTGATTAGTTTATCTAAAACCAAGGAGCAGAGGAGAAAATTTTCAAAGAATTGATATATTTTCACCATATAATCAAAACAGCTCCACCCTAACACCAGAGCCCCCAAACTTGGGGCCATGAAATTCATAATTTTGGAAGAGACATACTTGCTCATCATAGCTATGTACTTGGTTGGTTTATTTCATGCCCAGGGGCAGAAAAGATGATTTCAAAGAAATAATGGATTTTCACTATATAATCTATATAGCCCCGACCTAGCACCAGAACCCCTAACACTGAGGCGATGAATTTCACAAATTTGGTAGAAGACTCAATGCTGATTACAACCATGCCAACAGTTTGACAGCTCGATGTTCAGAAGTAAAGAAGAAGATTTTTAAAGATTGCATTAATTTTAGTAGTTTTGGCCCAACCCCTTAGTCCCCAGGAGGGCAGGGACCATGAAATCCAAAATTTGTGTTCCTCTTCACAAACAACTGCTTTATGCCAAAATTGATTGAAATTGGTGGATAAAGCATAACATTACAACACAGAAAATAAGCATGAACTGCATTCTGAACTGTTACCTGCTACATGTACGTAGAAAGCAAGGTTATAGCTTATGAACTGCATTAGATATTAGGGTTTAACAGGATATATACCTATGGTGGGTTAAATAAGAAACAATAAATCATTATAAGAACACTTCATCAGAAACAGGGAAGCCACACAATGATTGTGGTTTATAAGTACCTATCATGTTTCTGTTGTCAATTCTAGGAAGTTGGCCGGCATTTTGCCTTAGCCTCGGTCTGGGTAACCCAGTATCTGGGTCAACTGTCTGTTTGCCAAGACGATGACTAGAAGGAACTGAGGCTGAAAAAAGTTTTAATGGCTGATGTATTTGCAATAATCAGTTGAATGTACCTACCAATTTCCTCCGTAGAATACTTACTCGTATTCTAAAGAACATGTTAAAAGAAGTTTTAATTTGAATGAAGAGAAAAGATACACTACTTTCTATATATCTTGCTAGTTAAACTAAATATTTTAGCATGAAGATAAACATTATGTGAACAAAGACATTTACACGACAGTTCAACACTATAAGGAATGTAGTAATCCAAGCTCTACAAAGATTATAAAAATAAATTTAGCATATAAAGATGGACGCTCATTTTGATGACGTCATGTATTCATGTGTACTCACTATCCTCATCACTGTCGTAATCCAGTATCGGGGGCCGGCGGGGCTTCATTGACGAGTGCATGCTGTACAAAATAATAAATACATGATTATTAACTGTACATAGTAAAAATTTGCCATTCAACATTTATTTTTATGAAATAACGATAAAAATCTTACTCTGGTAGCTGAAAACCCCTTCCATGAAACAAATCCCTGGCGTTTCTAGGCATGATCAAGGATTTTAATTTTTGAATCTCCTTTTGGATGTCAAATCTGTAAAAAGAATTTTAATAAATACTTTATTACTGTAAATCTTTGGAAAATTATTCTTATGTATGTTGTATTCACTTTTCTATGTGTTTTCTTTGCTTTAAACATTAATTAATAATAAAAAAATACATCTATTAAGCTTAAATTTGAAATATAAAAACACATTGAAAAAGTTTCCTACCTTTCAGAAAATTCGACTTTCTTTCCCCCCATGAGAAGGTCGAGCTGGGCTCGGTGAGGTAACATTTCTCGTCGTCGTTTTATTCCGCGCAATCTTTCCATGTACTCCAGCTCAGCCTTCAGTCGATCTCTCTGGCTCATTCTGAAAGTAAGATAGCAAAATGATACAAATGTCAAAGCTATATAAACATGTTTAAGATTGACGATACCCGTGTTTTTCTTTTTAGATTATCAAGTAATTGATTTTTTTTTATGTACCTACCCTTCGAAAGACTTAGGGGCATCCCACTAAAAAATGAAATTAACATTCATCAAATTGACATTTCTTAATCACTTTGCATAACTTAAAAAAGAAAGTAAGTTGTTTCACTGAATCACAACATTCAAATTCTAGGATCTAGCGTCAAAACAAAACATTTTAATAACATGCAGAGTAAAACATGCAACATTGAACGTCTAAAAATAATTGATCTAGCCCATTTATTTATTACCAAAAGAGCACCGTCTCTCTAAAACACAATTAGTATACCAAGATACAATTAAAATCAACTGTACATATGTTTATATTTTGACAGGAGAGGATAACATAAAAAATGAAGTAAAATTCACTCACCTGGTACCGATCTGTGTGTAGTATCACTCCGCGCTTAGAACCTAATGAATATTCATAACCCCCAAAGGAATCTAAATGACGTTTTGGTATAGGAACTTTCTTAAGTAATGTGGACGACCTGTTTGAAATGAGATCATTTTACAAATACTGTCATTTAAGGAATCTCCCACTTTTTGATTTAAAAAATATTTTCGTAAAAGATACAACAACAAAAAAATTCTTAGAGAATAAACGAAAAACCTAGGGATTATTTTCACGACAAACAACATAACTACAATTTATCAGTAGGTATACATTGAACATCAAACCATGCTTTTTAGTTTGAAATTTCATGCCTAATGCTAAAAAGAATGTTTCCATTAAAGATGCAATGAAGGACTATATTTCTGTTAATAACAAACGTCATTTCTTTTGTATTTCTCAAATATTTCAATCAGGGTTAGTAGGAAAATATTATTAAGTTTGTTTTATCTCTATTTTTATCATGTTTTCATTGACATGAAGAAAATATTAATCTCCTGTGTTACAGTACTATCCAGCACGATTCCATGTTTGACACCTCTAATACTCACTCTATCCGGGGTAACTCGGACTGCCTAGTTATAGAGAAAGTCTCAATACAAACTGTGTCAAAAGTTGTCAACCTCATAGAAGACAATCTTATTTTGTCAAATACATGTCTAATAATGATGAAGGTTATTGATAGTAATTGTTATGCCATCATTTACACATTGTGTTGTCTACAGATTTTTCACCGTTCATGAAAAGGAGCAAAATTTGACCGGTCGGCAGGGGGTGCTTAGTCTTTCATGGCACCTGATCCCACTCTTGATGTTTTGAGAGGCTTGTATTTGCTCTGTTCCTTTATCATAAAGTTTGAACGAACTTTGACCTGAAATACTGTTCGTTATCTCTTAGACTATATTCCTTTGTATTTGTTTTTAAACGGAGCATAAATTTATTATCCAGGATGGTTGATTCTTTTTGCAACAGCATAAATCATCAAGAAAATATAACATATACAACCTTTTCACTCAGACATTCCATAGCTTTGTTAGTTTTTTTTCAGCGTAAACGGAGCATTGAATAATGTCATCGTATTTTAAAATTTAAATAAAATTTGACCTTTTTAATGAGCTTGTACTTGAAATCGATGTCCACGGTTAATTGCAATTGATGTATATATCTATTTAAATAATTCAATCCAAACCGTCCGTATAAATACTGGTGGGATTTATTCCTGTCATATAATGTTTCACGACAAGGAACGTGTGCTTCTATTCAACAGAAACCTGAGGTTGAGACCAGCTAACGACTTTAATTACTTATGCATGTCATTAAGCCTTTGCTGAATAGACAATTGTTGAATTATAAAATGAACAATTCCTTAGATTAGGAGCCTTTGAATTCAGATTATTCTGGATGGCTTTTAAATGCCCTGTTTGAGGGCGTCTTGATACTATTGTTCAAATTCTGAGGAGCTGGGTTTTTTAACAGACATCTTCTTTTACGTTTTCCCCATTTTTTTCTGCCATTTAAATTCATATGCATCGCATTTAGACTGCAAATATTTTACATCAACTCAATTTTTAAGCAACGATTAACACATGTATAGGATAACCCAAATCTTAAAATTAAATTTCGGCGATGCCAAAAAAATTATTTACAAATAGCATCTTGATGTCTATTATTTTCCATTGAAATGAGAAACATCGAGAAACAAATACATATTTTCCATATTTTTCTACCCTTCTATTGTCAACCTATCTCTACAGTTGTAGTTTTTCCTACCCTCCTTTATAAATAAATATAACGTACATGAAGTTTTGGGGTTGGTAGGGCACGGGCTCTGGATTAATATTAAACTCGCCATCATCCATAGACGTCCGCGTCCGGTTTGTGTAGGACATATGACGAAACTGTAATAAAACAAAAGAACAAATAAAGGTAAGTCTTGTTGTAGAACAGTAATTAAACAGAACAGGTAAAAGTAAATCTTAGTTTGAAATATATTTTATTCACTGAATTGGAAGTGAAGGTAAATCTTGTTTTATTTCAGAGCTTATATGTAATAAAACAAAAACATGAAAGGGTAAGTCTTGTTTTATAACAAAGCTACTGTAATAAAACGAAATCAGATAAGGGTAAGTCTTGTTTTATAACATACTGCTACTGTAATAAAACAAAAACACGTAAAGGTTAGTCTTGTTTTAGAATTGCATTTTACAAACTTCCGTTGGAGAGAAGAGTTTTTTTAATTAACTTTGCCTTTCAGAAGTTTACAGGCAATAAGGAGTGAATGCTTTTACAAAAAGCTGAAATTGTTTACTGTACTAGAGTTTGAGTTTAAACTTTTGAATTTTTGAAAGATACTGCAAAGCTTACTAGTATTATGCACCCGCATCGAAAGATTCGAGGAGTATATTTTTTTCGTTCTGTCTGTCTGTCTGTTTATCTGTTTGTCTGCAAACTTTAACCTTTGCCATAACTTTTGAACCATGGATAAAAGAGACTTCACATTAGGTATGCATACTCCACTAATTAAGCTCTTTCAAATAGCACCAAAGTCAATGACCTTGTGACCTTGACTGTGACCTACTGTTTATGCTAAAAATAGTTTTTTTCTGCAAACTTTTAACTTCGCCATAACTTTTGAACTATAAAGGATACTTCATGTTTGGTATGAATACATCACTGATAAAACTCTTTTAAATGACATCATGGTCAATGACCTTGTGACCTATACGCTTAATATAGCTTATTTTGGTCAGCAAACTTCTCAAATAACCTTCGTTATAACTTTTGAACAAAGTAAGATAGAGACTAAATATTAGGCATGTATACTCCGCTAATTTAGCCCTTTCACATGACACCAAGGTCAATGACCTTGAAGCCTTGACTGTGTCCTTTATGCTAAAAATACTTTTTTTAATTTTTACCATAACTTTTGAACCGTGAGAGATTGAGACTTCATATTTGATATGCAAACTTCACTAATCAAGTTCTTTCAAATGACACCAAGATCAATGACTTTGTGACCTTGACTGTGACCTTTATGCTAAAAATATGTTTTTTTCAACTTTGTTCCAGCCAGGCGCATAGTGTTTCACAAACACATCTTGTATTTAAAAAATAAATTCTTACATTGTGTCAGTATGAATTGTACTCCCATGAACATATCGATCTGTTTTAAAGTCTTCAATCACTTTATAAAGCCTGACAGTAAAGGACAAGCGGCCTTTTTAGCAAACAAAATCATCTTTTTGAGACTTAATAATACATGTACAATGAATGCAATAAATTTTTTAAAAAAAACTCTATTTAGTAAAGGAAAATAAAGAAAACAATGCGATTTGGAGGTACATGCAAGAACCAGGAGTTCATAGAGGGTGTACAAACTATGGAAGGTTGATGTACTTTATAAGTCAGAAGTTCATCGAACGAGAGAAACACTGGGGCCGACTGCCTCGGAGATTTCAGGAGATTTAAGTGATTAAACTTTAATTACTCTCGAATAACTTTTCCGGGGAAAATAGACACAACTTTACCATTCTGCATATTAGTAACTTATAAATTTTAATTCCTTGATGTTTTTAACAATACCGAATTACGTGCACATGCTTTCGTCGACAAATTTGACAACCCATACCTCCGGTACTTTGAGTTTTGTCCCCTCTAGAACGAAGGTTG
This sequence comes from Saccostrea glomerata, assembly GCA_003671525.1. Taxonomy (NCBI): domain Eukaryota; kingdom Metazoa; phylum Mollusca; class Bivalvia; order Ostreida; family Ostreidae; genus Saccostrea; species Saccostrea glomerata. Next base: position 78,432 of record PRKT01000387.1, read on the forward strand.
TGATTGGTCCAGAGGTAGAGATTGGTCCGGTAGAATTAACATTGGAGGGATAAAGGTCACGAACACTTAGAGCTAATTCTCCACTCTCCATTCTGATAATTCCAAATCTATGTCAGAAGCTAGTTCAATTGTTTAAATCCGAAAACTGAGCACAATTCATCTTGAAAACCATTCTTCTGTTGAATCACATCTTCACCCATGTTTTATAAGTTACTAGAACTTGTTAAAAGGAATGTGAATCCATGATTCAAAAGCAAGGAGTCTTCCATTACTAAATCACACAGTTGCAAAAGAAGACATGGAATCTATGTTCACTTTGAATACAATCGGTGTACAAATAAACGATTAGATTATTAACCGGAGTGTGATGAATTTCTTTGTTAAAATAAGATAACAAATGGAACAATATCGTAGCCGTATTGTTTTTGCTAAATCACCATTGTTCTAAGCGGCAGCCCTTAACAACGCAGACCCTCCAGTCGCTACTATCCTCCACGCTCATTCGGCATACATCTAGAGTTTTCAAAACTGCTGGTTTGTGACGAATGTTAAATATCCTTTATCGGATGACAGTACACAATAGGCTTGTGTTTTATGAATTGATGCATGGTTCGAATTTTATCTATTAAAACATTTATTCCGTTGAGTGCCGGCCTCTTTTGATCGTTAGTCAGTTTACAAGCTTTTCAGAGTTAGGGTAACGTGCCAATTGAATTTATTTTAAAATCACTCTATGCAAATATTTTGAATACGCTATTTCAGTCTATGTGCATATAGCACAGGTATAAAAGGTACACAGACTTTTATTTCAATATAAATATTTTAGGACTTTAACACACTTAATACAACTTTAACCAAACTGCAATCGATTTTCCCTAAAGTCCCCTCCCCATGTTTGTTTGGTATTCGAGTGTGTATTTAGTTCATTGTGCTTAAATTGACCACAAAACAATAGTTCCTCAAACTTTTCATTTTTCTCGTCTTAAAAAAACACTATTAAATATTAAAGAATGTCAACAATGCATGCATTTTTACCGATTACAGTCGTTAAGAAGTACCAGCATTACATGTCCCTAAATTCCTCAGACTGGGCTCTGAGATAAACATTTCTTTTTTTTTTTTTCTTTTTTTTTTTTACAGAAAACTGTTCGCAATAGATAAGGTGTGTTGTTGGTTGATTAATAATTTAGTTTTAACAGAAACACTTACAGTGATTTGCATTAAAAGAAATGTTGTGTTGTTCCTAAATTCTAACTTTTTTACACCTTTATTGGATCGTCAATAACGACATTGATCCTGTGATCAAATTCCACTAAACCAGAAGAACAACATTTATAACATGCAGAAATGCACATACATGTACGTTCCTGGAAATACAAACATACAGTGTTGACCATCGCAATAATCTGCACACTATTAAGCCATGATTTAGGATTATGACGTTTATGCCTGCACATTTAACTGTTTAATACTTCTGCTTTTTCTTCCAAAAATATCACAGTCTGTTAAATTACTTATATGTAATCTGGATACATTCTACTAAATAGAATAAGAAATATTTTTTTACTTCCAGATTTGTTTTGCCACTTCTGCCTGCTTATAAACATGCCTAATACATGCTATGCAATTACAATTGCCTTTGCAATTCATCAGCAAATATTTATCTGCACGCCAAGGCAATGATTATAGACAATAAATGTATAGATTCATTAATATACGCTCTCATTTCCTAGTGTCATTCTGAATATCTGTGTTCTGTGCACATACAAAAAGATTTTGTATTAGAGGCAACTAAAGTGCCAGAATTCATAGCGGAATTCAATCAAGTTTAAGAATTCTGAGGCACCATTACAAATTCGCGTAACACTCAAAAGTATAAACTTTATCCAAGAAAACAGAAAATCGATGTTCAAGACATGTGCAGTTGTTAAATTTGAGAGGCATAGGTAATGACAGCATCCTCCTCTTATTTGTTAATTAGCATTCAGAACATGTTCAGAATTTTAATATGTTTTCGACAACTTAAAATTAAGCAGACTTCTATCTTATGTAATTTTAATGAATCAGTCATCGTAACTTTGACATGTAAATAGAAGTAGTGTTTCAAACACTTATTGTTTCATTTTCTGCCAATTGCCAAGTAAACAAGTATAGCACAAGCAAGCCAGAACACACAATCTAATCATTTTCATGATAAAAAAATGTGGTTCTCTTCATAATTAACACCAAGAAAAAAGGCATTGCACACCGACCAGTTGCTTCTAACATGCTCTACTCCTGTCGGTTCCTGGTACAAACCTTTGTCTGGATTAAGTTCTTTAAACTCCTTGTAGCCATAGATAGCGCTGTACAGTGTGACGTTGTTTGTCTCTCTTTTAGATATGTCATGATCTAATGCAACAGCTGTCACTGCTAAAATACCTACAAAATGAATTTAAATGTGATATTATAAATGGTATCTACGTGCAATGTTTATACTCCTAAACCATTAAACAAATATCTGGCTCAAGTATAATCAATGAACACATTTTCGTTGGACCCTATACATAATAGACTACTGTTTTAGGGATATTATAATTTCGAAAGTGATGTAAATTTAATGGAATATTTTTTTGTATGATTCACTCATCTTATGAAATATTCAATCGAGAGACTCGCGTTTGGGAATTCAGTTAATGGAAGACTTGTTTCAAAGTTAGTAGTAATAACATTTGGGTCTATCGATCGATAATCGGCTAGATTTGTAGCGCTTTATCTGTAATGCGGATCCAGCGAACTTTATCACCAAAACATTAGATGGAATCTAGGGCATCTCCTCGAGTCATTGTGTCACTGAAAATGGATTTGGGGGGCCAGGTTTTTAAAAAAAAAAAGCTTATGGCACTTTTGCCACACTGGATCGAAGTTTCTAGAAAATGATGTCCCTGGTCAATTATTGCATAAGAAAGCATGCTTTCGCAATAGATAAGGTGTGTTGTTGGTTGATTAATAATTTAGTTTTAACAGAAACACTTACAGTGATTTGCATTAAAAGAAATGTTGTGTTGTTCCTAAATTCTAACTTTAACATAAAAAAAAAGATGGGCGTCACAGGTTTGAATCTTTTGGGGAAGCACAAACTTGTTAACAAACTCAAATTCTTTAATTCATTATAGAAATTTAATGTAAATGTTAAATAAAATAATTGTTATGGCAAGATAAAGCATAAAAGTTTACGATTAAAGTACAAGCATATGTTTTTAATATCAGAATTTTTTTAAAATAATATTATTTAAGGGGTATTCGTCAGTCTCTTCTGTGAAGTTATTTTGACATTTCTTACAGGAGTGAATCCAACTACAGAATATTTTGATCCCAGTGCGCCGCCGTGCCATCATTTTCAGATTAAACCTATGGCGACGTAAATAAAATTTAATAAATTTTATATTTTCAATCGCACGTTTTTAGTACTTAGCTACCTCTTAAATACCTTTCATCTTTGTATACGTAATTACTCAACGTTTGTCAATGAATTCTAATTGTTGGTTTGATACATGTTCAAAAGTTTATTAGTTTATGACACGAGCTCCTACAAAACTATGCTGGTCTACGGAACAATTGGACAGCCCTCGTGTTTGTATGCTGAAACAATCAAGTTCTTTGATATGTTTTAAGAGAATATAAGAATGCACTGCTACGGAAGCCCTTTTATGGTTTATGCAATATCAATGCATTGTTCTCAGACTAAATGAAGTTTTTTAACACCATTTTATGAGAAGACCTAGCATCTCCACCCAATGTTATCATCATTATTCAATCTGGCTAGACACAGAGGTCTATTTTTCGGCCAGAATGTCGCCAAGTTTCAATAAAAATTGTCCTTGCTCTAAATTTTCTTGTTAATCTCCGTTTAATAGTTGTTCAGACACAGGAGTTCATATTCATGAGTTGAAATATCAGGTTTAATATGTAAACATATTTATCCCTGGAAATACAACGCTTCATAACAAATTTTTAATCTATTTTAGCAAAAAAATATGTTGGGTATGATAAAGTACATCTTCATGTGCATCCATCTTTAAATAACATTCTTTAAATTTTACCACTGATTGACTTCATTGATGATTCAAATTAACGCTTGCCTGTTTAAAAATCAAGTGCTACCACGGACACGATTCCGATAAAGTTTACCTGAGGTCAGATTATCTCAGAATGAAATTGCAGAAACAATGCTTCAAGTTCCACCAAACGAAAGAATACAGATACAAGAAATTTTCCTATGTTACTGTAGATTCCTAATTATACGCGAGGAATTAATTATCGCGTAATTTCGCGAGAAGCAAAATAAAATTACTCGCTTTTATTTTTATGTTGCTGAAATCCATGTTAATTCTATTGATCAAGCGTCCATTCGCGAATTATTATTCTCGCGATTTGACGTTTGAGAGTCGTTTCGCGATAATAAGTACTCGCGAAAAATAAGGAATCTATAGTATTTTAAAAGTTTTGATCAATTATATACTGTACTTTATATCCACATTCTTAGGACGACGTTAATATTAAGTAAATTGACAACTAACGTTAGATTTATTATGATAAACGTGATGACCAAGTTTTGTTTTGTCAGCTTTCCTTGTTTGTGGAGAAATATACAAGTTTATCTCCTGCATATGGAAATAATGTTTTCCAGTTGATTAGCAATTAGTATACGTTCTTCCTAAGAATATTTTTAAAAGAGACAGGTCTTTGATAAATGTGTTGATACTACATGAATATCAATATTTATTTATGTCAACATTTCACAAATACTTCGTTCGATTCCCACAATAACCTTGTATGCAAATATGATACTAGTATGTCATTAGGTTGAATGCTAAATATTGATTTACGGTTTTGCATATAAATTGAAGAACCGTTATTTTAAAACTAGATTGTTTGTTTTCCCGATTTAGACAAAGGGCACCTTGTGGATAGAGGATGTTTACTCCTCCATTGCACAAGGTTCCTCTTCTGCTTTTATTGTTATTGGTTTGCTCAGGATTTTTATTGTTTAGTTGGACTTTCGAGAATGATCAGCGAGCGTTATTTCATCATATCATGACGCAATATAACTTTTCTCAATAGGATAATTGGTGTTTTGAATAATGTTTCAATGAAAACAACGCTTAGAAGTTCCTCTCTTTGGTCTTTGGAAGTGCGCGACAAGACAGACTTACCAAAACTGCCATACAGAACACGAGTCCGGGCCATTAACCCCCGCAGTTGGTATGTCTGCTGTTTGCCTGGGCTGTTTAGAAAGATTTACCGCCTTCGTCAAAGAGATAACGGTATTTGCAATCAAAATATAAAACTTGGCGTTTTTATATGTACTCTTTTAGCAAGGGTTCTTATCTGATAGTTTTCTATCGATTTAAGAAAACTTTTGACATGGCGGTTATTTAACATGTGTTCTAAATGGCGTGATATTTCTTCTGAGCGATCTCCTTCACCTGTTCAAATGTTTTACTGAATTCAGAATACTTGAAAGCTCAGAAAAGAAACTTAATATATACTTTTTTCTCAAACAACTTTAAAGGGACATCCACCAATTAAACATTTTAAAGAAATAAACGAGAGATTATGGTTACTTTCCTTATTACCATCCAGAGTTTATTATCGTGTTTGGTTAAGCGTGTAATGAAATCTCATCTATGGAACTGAAGGACTCTTTTTAAATCTTAACCTTAACACGATTTCTTCCTTAGTTCATTACATACACTAAAAGTACCCCGACAATACGCATATCATAATAAATGTGGAATTCTTCCCTTTATTAAGATATCAAAATAATGCACAGTAGTTATCGAGATTTATATGCGTGTTATTTTGATTTATTTGATTATATAGCATTTCTATTTTACCAACTGTTAACATTGTTCACGTGTTAAGTACGTACATGCATTTTTACGCAAAATTGCTTGTCATTGGAGTTCTGATTCTGGGATTTTTTTTCAGTCAATCTTCTTTTAGTGGCCCTACTATTTTTTTTCCATATTATGCTTACTCTATACATATTAGGTTCCTCCACTAAAATGTGTAACTGGCTTTTATGTATGATACTGTCTTTTAGATAATTCCAGGCATTCGTTCTGAAGACAAATAAGTTTTAACATACAACCATCTGCTAGTGTAAGCATCATGATGCATTATTAAATGAAATATCTATGGAGATAACGAACAATACTCAAGCTCAAAGGTCCGATAAACAATACAAAATAGGAGCAGAGCAAAAACGGACCTCAGAAACATTAGTGGTGGGCTCAGGTGCCATGCAAGAGAATATTCTATAGAAATTGCTACAGAATACGAATAAGCCAGATTTGAGAATACCTTAGATCCGGGCGTGGTGAGAAACGTATTGTGTCGTGAGGGGAGGTCCGGGAACATGCTGTGTGACTTCTGTAACTCACAGTCTGGACATCGGGGGTCATATAGCACAGCCTTAGAACTCTCCACCACTAGAAAAGCCTCTCTAGCATCCATTGTTATGGAGACTGATTTACAATTCCAAAGTTACACTTTGTTCACTTATATTTTATATCCTTCACAGAGGTGAAAATATTTTAAACTCCATGTAGCGACAAAACGAATAAGTAAATTGACTCTATTCAAGCTTCATTTAAAGTTTTATGAGACACTGAATTTTTAATTTCTAAACGAATTTGGACCCGTCCTTCTTCTGCTACTCAAGGTATTGCAACATTCGGTCTGGTTAATGTGTTATTGGCTGATCTTTTATTGAACACGTTGAGATGACTGCACAAACCAAAGAAAAATACCACCCTCTTTCTTGGCGAGATTAATAACTTTAAGATCGAAAACCGATTTTTTAAACCGCGAGAGCGTCTTCTAAGCAGTCGTGTTTTGACTCTTCTATCTAATGGTGGCATGATAATCCTTAAGATATATAAATCGATGTTTGTTAATCTCCGTCTTCATATGAGCTTACATTGATTTGATACCTGCCTCAATGTTATGAAAATAGCACCATAAAAAAAGAAACCAGACCCCACCCTATCCTACCCCTTAACTAATTGATCTTTATCATATGAGTGAAAAAATTTGGAGAGGGACGTTAAACAACAAAACAAAACCTAATTGGTCTGCTCCAAGATTAGTATTCTACAAAATATTTGGTTTTATTAAGGCGTATGCATAATTAGAAAATATTTTCACCTCGTTCTTTTTCTATGAACAGTAACTTAATTTTTAACACTTTGAGTTTTATTTGCAGTTGAACTAAATTAAATCTATATCTCCATGAACAACTGGTCATTTTTTGAAAATATATATAAAGCTGTTATTATTATATTACGATAACTCTCTCAATGTGCGGATACATTTTGTCTTATGAAGTATGACGAGCAAGGGATAGAAATTCCTTCCAAGTGGTCTCAAATTACATATTTTTAAGTTCATTAAATTTAATAACTCTCAAATACAATTTTTAAGAGATACACATTCAAAGGAAAAGTAGTCCTTCAAATCAAGGCCCTATTTCGTGAGTCACGCCTTCGCACTAGAATTCTATATCTTATTTATAATCAATCGATCAGCAACTTTCAAATAGTATTTAAATCGTTTAAACCACTTTAAACTTTTCTTACCTGAGTGAGGGTCCCAGTGTTGCGCCATCTGAGATGGTGTAATTAACTATCTACTATATTTTCTTAATGATAACGGGATTTTGAAATAAACAAATGAATCAATTAAACCAATACCACTTTACACTATAGAGACTTATATCCACCACGACACATGCTACAATTAATTAATTAAAACTTATTAAATACCTGTCATCCTGTTTTATAGAAGAAAGATTACATGTACGTCTAATGGCTTTAGAAATTGTCCCAAAAAATTGGCACCCGATTTTAGATACACCATTTAGATCAGCGTTTTAATACATAGAATAGAATTACAAAAGCCTTAATTATTTCATAATTTTGTGCATAAATAAACAACTTTCCCTCGGAATTTTGTTACCATTCCATCTTTATTTCCTCTTTTCAGAGATTTTACAAATGATACAGTTTACATGTTATAGATCATGTTATATTAGAAATATCATATTTAAATTGACAATACAAAAAATAAGAAAAAGAAAGGTGTACACAACGTATTTACAAGATCAGTAATAAACTGACATAAAAATTAAGTTTGACTGGAAGCTGTGCTAAAAAAGGCACAGGCTTCGCAGATAAACTTGACTATTTTAACCCGTGACCCCGATAATACTTTAATCTGACACGGCGAGACTGACCATATCACAATTGACACAAATCCCCAAAACTCAAGGTACGGACCTTTCTGACTAAATCTAGGTATACTAACCAGATCTACTTATTTGAACCAAAATGAATCTTTACTAAAGCTGACCATTTATAAGCATTCAGGTAATGTATTCAAAGTAGTGTTTTACTGTGAACTATAACTGTATAATCATACATGTGTAGAGCCTATTGATGAGAAAAAAAGGTATGCAATTATTGTTAGCTTGTAAATTAACATCAGATTCTTTAAGTGTTTTCTGGACATATACGATAAATGCCCTGTCTTAGCTCAGAGTAAGAGCAGATTTCTGTTTAGACATTTTGATTCAATCCAAGCTTATAAATAGTTCTTCCATTGCAAATATGAACAAAGAAAAGCTTTATTATGTTATTTTTTCAGTCATTGAAATGGTTAATTACAATATTGCAACAAAAAACTCTAAAATCAAAGTTGCAGCTCATATTCTTTTAACTAATTAAAACAATTCAAAATACAGATCAAGATTCGCTTCCATTCAAGTTTGTTACTTAAAATTAATCGAACAAACGTGAAAAAAAATATTTCCTTTAAAGATTTTGTTTAATACATGCCCTCTGTAATAAAACTGCAAAGGTAAAAATGATGATTGAATCTTACAAAGAAACCTGGAATTCTTTTATCAATAATAACCCGTTATTATAGAGAACTAGATTGAAGAAATCTGTTTCTTTTATTGACGATCTTGTACTGCATTAACAATCTATAGAACACGCCGGGGATTAGATTTGTGTATCCCCGCGGGAGGCGATAGGGATTACTTATAGAAACCTCAAAGACTTAACATGTCTATTTCATTTTATCAAAGCAGACCAGATATATTACCTGTGTATATGTAAACAGCAATTGATCTGAATTGGGGGACTACCTGGTTGTTTAGACTGTTTCTATTACCATATTCTGATACACTTTTTGACCTTAAGAAGTTATTTGCAGTCAGTAAATTTTTCAATTCTCATATCACTTATCTTAAGTTCGCATGCTTAATTTATCAACCTCAGTGTAATGACTGCTGACAAAGCATAAAATATTCGAAAGACTTACAGTATATTGTTGCACGCGTATAGAATATGAGCATGACTGTTCGAATTCATCTTCCAAATTTTATCAAAATAACATATAATGGGGTAAGACAGATTATATTACATACCGTGGGGTGAGGCAAGCATCTTTTGGACTCTGATCGTTGTAATGGCGCTGACTCGCTAACTTTGGCAATTTCCAGAGAACCATTGGAGTGTCTGTCCATAGAGGTATGGGCTTTGAGAGGTAGCTGATTTCCATTTGGTTTAATCGGTCCCAGAACTTCCCTTTGACTCAAGATGCTTTTCGTCGATCTGTCCGTGTTAGACGCGTCCTTTCTTGACAAAATTTCGTTGTCTGTCGCTGTTGTTGGTTTCGCTCGAGATGCCTCTGAATTAAGATATGCATATGGTGTTATACTAGAGCCCCGAAGAGTTACGTATGTCGAACGTGAAATAGAGTCTGTGGTCATTGTCGTGGGGGTATCACTAATGCTGCTGGCTGGAAGTCGAATCAGCGGCGATGGAAGTTTAGGCGGGCGCCTGCGCAATCCATACTTTGGTGTCTTGATGCTGGCAGTAGCTCTGTTTCCAGCGTTCATCCAATCAGTGACGTCATCTCCGGACTTAAAGGCAATGGACGCTATCCTCTTTTGAAATGGTGTGCTTCTATTCTTCTTCTTATTTGTCTCTTTGAAGATTAATATCTCCATAACATTTTCGAATAATGGGTGCAATTTTTGCACAGTGTGTTTCTGAAGTAATAGCAATATGTGTAAGTGAAACACTGATGTCCTCGTATGGTACAATGTAGCTAATGATGAGGGTTGAAGTTTCTCAGATGCAAGTCAAACTCCAAAGGTCAAATGTCAAAATTTTTAGTATCCAAAGGAAGTTTTGCCATTTAGAATACACATGTAAAATATTAAAGCCCTGGTACTAACTGTTGAAATATTTTAGCCAAGGTTAAAGGTTTTTTTAAGAAGGTCAAACTCTAATATCAAAGTAAAAAAATTTAATACCAATTGAAAGGTGTTCTCACGTTAAATACAATGTTAGGTATGAAGCTAAGGAGCATCAACAGTTTACTGTTTAAAAGTTGTGGCCAATTTAGGTTAAAGTGTCGTTATTTTTTGTACTGTGGGTCAAACCCAAAGTCAAGTTCAAAAGGTTATATTTGCTGGTTCCCTAAGGTATCGTGTCAAAGGAATAGTCCTGTGGTATATTAATGTCATAGCACCACCCACTCAAAAGTTATGGGCAAGGTTAAAGCTATTGCAGACAAACAGACAAACATAAAACAGACAGACAGACGGCCAGACAGGTCAAAAATGAGATATCGCCGAATCTTTGATTACGGGGACATAACCAGGCAAACTGTTAAAGTTCTTTACAACAAAAATTTTATGTATGACCGGACCTTATGTTTTATCAACCAACTGGGTAGAAAGGTTACGTGTCATTGGACTTATAACAGAAAATAAAACTGGACAAAGATTATCTCTAGACCATGAACATTTGATATAAAACAGTTGTTCCTTATTATTGGAATACGTGGAATTGTGGGAGACATATTTGTACAAACAGACGCTGTAAAGGAAGTCATATACAAGCTCGTAGACTGAAGTTGTATTGGACAGACCGTGGTGAACAAATTCATATAAACTGAAGTTATTGGAGACAAGTGCATTTATGTCAACTTTATTTTGTGTGAATATGTGTAAGAATATCAAAAGAGACTGAAAATATATGAATGGCAAATCGGTAAAGTCTGAATTTTTGGGTGATTAATTTTTCAGCCTGTAGTGTTGGGGGACAAATTTATACTAGGCCTAGTTTTATGATCTGAAGTTATAAACAAATACATGTAGTAGAGTTGTTGTTAACTAATTTACAAAGCATGTTAGGAGCTAATTCATATATCCTGAATATACATATAGCGTTGTATGTGGGAGATAGATTTTTATTACATAGATTACCAGAATTAAGAGGAAACTATTTATTTGCAATACTTTTATGTAACATATTGAAATCTGATTGGTTAAAACCATGAGCTTATTTTGATGTTTACCCTCAGCATTAAAAATACAATTAATAACGAGTAACACAAAATAATGTTCAACTTTTAGTTGTTCGTTTCACCCCGTTTGGAATTAATCGAATGAACACAACGTTGTCACTGTCTCGCAGTCGGTAGAGCGCTCGCTCCTTGACTTAAGGTCGAAGGGTCAACCCTAAGGGCTGCAACTGACTAAAGTCGATCAAAAATAGTTGACAATTGTTCCTTTGCGAAGTCCTCGACACTTCAAAGTATTAGTAAAAGTTGCAGGTCCTTTAGATGAGACCTTAAAAGCCTAGGTCCAATGTCATGGCAGGTGTTGGCACTTTGAAGATCGCTTAATGCTTAATGACCTTGATTTCAAAATAAAGGTCTCAATTTAACCCCTTCGCCGGTATATGGTGAAGTCTTTGTATGCCTTAGAAGTTATCGGACGGCATGTAAAACAACATTCAATCAATCAATAATACCCTGAGTCCGAAAACTATTGAATGCTTAAACAAAAATCAGAAGAAAAATGTTTGCATCGCGGAGTTATCGAAATAATTGAAGAATAAGGACCAAGTACAAAAAAACAACTTCAAAGGTCAGTGAAATATTTTTAAAGCTTTCATATTTAGGAAAACATAAACGCAAATTGTATCAAAACGAAAATCTTATTCAGAATTTTCCTGTTTTTTTAATTTATCAATCAGATATTCAGTATCATACAATAAATAGTGCATCTTTTGAGAAGAACAGTTGAAATTGACACCCTTTGGAAAACCGTTGTCAACCTCACCTCCGCTGACGTGTCGATTGACAACATTTTTCCTCGGGTGTTGATTTCAGCTGCTTTTCTCCAAAACATGCCCTACTTATATGATTGTAATTGCATGAAGTACAAGTTCAAGTAACATAAGGTTATGGGGGATAAAGTAATGTAGTCTGGAATTGAAACAAATTATATATAGCATGAAGTTGAAGGGGACAAGTTCTAAAGCATGAAGTTATAGGGAACAAATTTAAAAAGCATCAAGTGACTGGAGAAAAAATACACGAGACCAAGTTGTTTTGGAGACAAATGTATAAAGCATATAGCCTGAATATGTTGAATACAAAATAATATAGCCTGAAAATGATGGGGGCTTTTTCATGTAGTCTGATATTGGGGGGTCGGGGGCAAATTCAGAAAAAAAAGTTGTGGGAGAAAAATATTTATATTTTGTAATGTGGTGGGTACAATCCTAATCGTCCTTCTTATATCCATTACACATATAACAGGGTGTTTTAAGCAATAGATAAAAGATTTGCAAAATCTGCATGAATAAGTACTTTTCTGAAATATCCAATTTATATACAGTAAAATTTGTCTAATCCGGACTCTGAGTACTCCGGACTTTTGTCCATTCCGTCTATAAATTTTAGTCCCATGCACTTCTTTAACAAATTCTTTTTAAAAAATTCTGTGTAGTCCGGATACTGTCTATTCTGTATTCCGAACGGCCATACTGGTCCCAACTGCTCATAATTAACGGTAATTAATCCCTCTAATCCGGCCACACCTGAGTTACTTCAGAGCAGTTAACACCTTTCGTGGTGGATGTGATAATCTGTGTTTACCATGAGACGAACTCGGTGAAATGCGGCGATGACACAGTCCACTTGAAAAATATATCATCTGATTAATTTACAATTTTAAAAGATTAACTTTGTTTTAACTCCTTTTACCATATTATAACATAAACACAAAATATATTTACGTGATTTACAAATCAAAATATAAATCGGGATCGAAAATCGAACGAATTTCAAAATGGCGCCATAACATGATAACACTGTTGGGGAAGACGTAATTTTTGAATAAAAAATTAAAGTTCAATCTAATGATTAGCACATCGTAAATAACTATGTATTACTGTTAATACCCCGGCACATTGAATGAGGTCTTTGACAAGGGAAACCCAGTCCGCTTGATACATAGTAGGCCTGTATTATGCGTGCCTGTATATTTTGATTGAGGTAACATTTCACCCGACTTTCAAACTTCGTGAACAAAAAAGAAAATACAGTTAGTCATGTGAGACTATTTTATAATTTCTAGACTCCAAAATATTGATTGACATCATCATTTAATTTTATTCATAGTTTGTGTATGATGTACTTGTAAATAAACAACGAAAATTTTCGAAATTGATATTTTCCTGCATTTTTCCTGCACTCCGGATTCTGTCTAATCCGGCCAAATTGTATGGAACCGGCGGTAGCCGGATTGGACAAATTATACTGTACAATAAAAAGTGCTGACCCAATAAATTCCTTATAATCTATTTTTTTTATTTGTAGAACCAACCTTATGTTTTGACAAGAAAGGTGTTGATGTGAATGGGTCAGTATATATGAACTTTACGTGTCCACTTCCTGACCAGGACAGAAGACTGACAGACTGTTGTAATAACACCTGCTGTAGACCAAAGGTTGTCAAGAAAAGCGGCCCGGAGGATACCTCTGTGTATGTACAAATAGCTAGGAAAACTTACTAGGAATATGATTGATTCTGATAAGTTAAATACACTTTAAACATATTTGCTTATTTGAGTTGTTTATTTGGATCATTTTTCCGAAAAAAAAAGAATTTTTAAAAAGGTTGACGCATTTGTAAACTTTTAATTATGATAAGCTTAATATATATACAGTGTATTTGAGAACTCCTGAAAGAGAACACTTAAAAGACTTGTTTTAAGAGGGGGAAATGAATGAAATATAATTTTTCTCTAAGAAAGGTGCTGCTGTCTGCTGTCGGGATAAGCCCCTTTATTGAAATTTGTCTAACACTTTTGCTGCAAGAGAGTGTTGGGGAACTGTGCTGTAGGGATACCTTTCTGTATTATAATTTGTCTGACACTGTGTCGGTGAGAATAGTAATGTCTTTGCTTTAAGGAGAACTCTCTTTATTACATTTTTAACGGTGAAATACTTTAATTTATCCATTGAATAAAAGTTATATCCTGTAACAGTGTGAAAGGATATCAAAATGATATCCTGTGACAGTGTGACAAATATCAAAAGTGCGGTAAAACTCTCGATATTACCTTCCCATAATGAAGATTCCTTGGACAGTTATAACATAAAGAGAGAGTAAATAAACCATTCAAAGCTTCCCTAAATATGTTGCTAAAATCCATGTTCACAATGTCATTTGGCTATGACGTCATGTAGCCTATGACTGTATATACAAAAAGACAAATAGGCAAAGGGAAAATTAAAAAAAATGTAATAAACAGAAAATACAATGTTTTGTCTTTGAATATGGGATGTATTTTTATGGGAGTTGCTTCAGACTCGTGAAAATATCATCAAATCCTGTCCCACTCGTGAAATAAGTTCCATATTCAACTACAAAACATTGAATATCCTCTATATATTATAATTTGTCTAGCACTGTTAAAGTGACTATAGTGGTGGCCTGTGCTGTATGGATAACTCTATGTATTATAATTTGTCTAGCTCTGTTGCTGTGACTATAGTGGTGGCCTGTGCTGTAGGGATGATTCTCTGTATTATAATATGTCTAACATTGTTGCAGTGAGAATTGTGGGGCCCTGTATTTTAAGGATAACTCTCTGTATTGTAATTTGTCTAGCACTGTTGTGATGTAAATAGTGTTTATGTTTGCTTTATGGATAACTCTATGTATTATAATTTGTCTAGCACTGTTGCTGTGACTATAGTGGTGGTATGTGCTGTAGGGATTAGTTTCTGTATGGTCCTGTACTGCTGTTGCTGCCAGAAGCGACCTGGAATCCATGAGGGAAAACTTGTCTGGATCAAAAAGAAAAAGGACAAAATTGGTTTGTATTGCCTGAGAGGGAAGTTTTTTAAAGTCATCTAAAAGTGATGACTAAAATATTATGTGCTGCTATTTTCTCACCAAAACTGAAGTATATGATCACATTTCTAGACCCTGTATATTCTACGTTATTCTAAATTTAATTGCCGTCATAATTTCTCTTAACTCCTATTCAGATATATTTGAGTGAATTTCAAAAAGACCATTTTAAAGTGTTATGTTGTAAACTTTTCATTTACTGCCAACCGATAAATTCAAAATTTACAACATGACAAAAGCATGAGTTCATTCCAAGATCTATTTTGAAGGTGTTAACGTATCAAGAATAAATTAAATAAAAACAATTCTGAAATGTACCCAAAGGATTCTTAATGATTGTTTTTTTTTTTATAATTCAAGTTTATGAAGAAGGTGGGTTGACGCCGGATGCAGGGAGTCCTGATAAGGATAATGAGGACGAAGAAGTGCTGGGTTTTGTTTATGCTCCGGACGAGAAAGGTCACACCGACCACTCTCGTGAGTTTATTGTTGCCAATTCTTTCTCAGATCATCAATCTATAAAGCCGCTATCAATTTGTTTATAGTTTACCTTTCTGCTGACATTATGTTCAAAGATGAACTATTGTCATCAATAAACCTAGTGGAAATTTAAATAAATTCATTTCAATCGTCTTTTAACAGTCGAGAAGCCTCTAGAAGTAGACACACCCACTACCCAGAGGAGGATACTGCCCGAGGGTAGGGAAAAGAACGGTGGGGTGGATAAAGCTGAGAGAGATCTGACAATACCCCTCATTACAATCCGTAAACCCAGTACAGCAGGTATAATATCGAAGTCTGGTATTGATTCAACTAGATTTAGCGTCCTTTCTTGTATGACATTTCAGTGGCGAGGTCCACTTTCATACTGTTGTTAAATGTTTTTGCGTGAAGCTCAAAATAAGACATTTAAATGTACTCCTTTTTTTCTTTTTTTTTTATCGCAAACAGTATGAAAACATTATGCATGTCCATATGATAACTATATTTTATATAAGAGATCAACTTTATTCAATTTGCAGGTCAAATGCAGGACTCCTGAACCGCTTCCTATCATGGTTCTTAGAGAATGACTGAGCAACGAGACAAGCATTTCGAGATCTAGTTAACCGATATATGCAAGAAATTTTTTTCTCATTTTTACGTGTTTCCTAAATAAATTGCTTGATCAATGATTTTTAAAAGACGGAACAAGTATTTAGAGTTTTCATTCATGTGTGACCTTATACATGTACATGTATGTCCATACATTTTTATACATGTACATGTATTTAGGATTGGTTCATTAGATATATCAAGAATATTGAATATAGGACACATGAGAATGGAAATGACTGTGTTCTAATTTAGTTTAAACTATTTATTACAATTATTCATTGTAATTTTCTTGCATGTGCAAACAAAATCTTATCCCCCTCCCAACGGGGTTGGAGGGGATATGTTAGTAGTATCGCAATCGTGTGTGTTGTTTTATGGGTGAGTGAGTTAGTGCTGTGTGAAACAAAAGTGACATGACTTAAATGCTCCGCCGTGCTGTCATTGTAACATTATTGATGTCCTTAATTCTTCCAACTTTAAGTTGTCAAATTTTCTGTGTAACAAAAAGGGAGTTAGAATGTTAGGCATCTGTTATAGTATAAAAGTGAGATGATGTTTGTCTTATTGCGAGCAAGTATTTTGATTGGGAAAATGTTTTTAAGGAAGGGTGTTCTTTGTGTATTTCTGTACGACTTTTACATGCAATAAATTTTATGAAATTTGATCACGCATTTGTGCATGTACCTCGCACCAAGGTCTTTTGATAATTTTTTTCTAAATGATTTCCTCGTGTTACGAATTTATGAAATAAAATATGAGAAATATGAGAATTCAATCATTTATTTAAAAGCATGCCCCTTTTAGGGTAATTAAAGAAAGATTAGTATTATCTATATATTATTTTTGTCTTCCACTGTAATAAAGCTCCTTATATATATTTAAATATTCGTTTTATTTGTATTTATAAATGTTAATATTTTTTGTGACTAAAAGGAAAATTAGAAACATGCACAGATATATATATATATATATTAAACAAACATAGCACAGCATCTTGCATTAATAGACATATATATTTATAATGAACAGCTTGATTTGTTTACGTGTCCAAATAGATAAATTTCACATGATTGATTTGATGTTTGGTGTTTACGTTCCATTCGAGAATTTTCACTCATAGAGAAACGTCACCAAATACATGTACAAGTAAAGGGCTTAAAATTTAACCTTTAACTGCACTCAATGACATCGAGCAGTAAGGGATCTTTATCGTGCCAACAACTGCCTTGACACAGGAACTATATTTTTTAAGGTCTTATCTGAAGCATCCACAACTTCCATTCCAGCATACCGAGATTGTTGCTGCCTATTTTTATCGATTAAGTCAGTCGCGACTGTAATAAAAAATGTATATTTATTTATATTTATCATGTATAATAGACATACCTTACATGAACAGATGAATATAGTTTACATGTATAAAAAGTATTATAACCGGACTGAATTGTAGGGTTGAGAGTTACATATCCTGAGGAAAACTAATTATAATAAAGGGACCCCCAAGTGCATTTTTTGCTAATGTTTTAAGGTACTTGTACACGTGAAATGTAATATATATCATACTATGTGTTGACATATTTTAAGCTTAGGAATATGAAGTGCCACTAATCAGCCTCCAAGAAACTGTCCCCACTAATCTGGTTACAATATCTTATTGTGTACATGTATGTTACCCCCTTGGCAAATGTTTGGCATATAAAAAAATGTGCCTCGCCATTTACACTCGTGCCTTCGTACTATGAACCATGCAGCTAATATGTGCCAATATTCAACAATATCAGTTCAATAACCTTATAATGTTTTCCCTCGATGTTTGACTCAGCTCAGCATGTTCTATTTCTTGAGGCAAACAGGGAGTCTATTGATTGATCAGGCGTAAAAAGAAATATTAATTATCTAATATACACTATATATGAGCTCTTATATCCAAAACTATTAACAAAATGTCAAATACATTACTTTAAAAAAAAATGAAGTTTACATATTTACTTATATATTAAAATTAACAACAATGTACTTGATTAAAGTGAAAGAAATTACTGTATTTGGTATTAATTTTAATCATTTGACCATATTTTATTATTTATTATTGATGTCAAACGTTGTGAGATTTTTTTTAACCTGTTCAATTTTGTTTCAAAATTACGTTCAATTTACGTCTGATATTGATGGTATTGTGGCAGAGTATTGTGGCAGATAACTTCTAGTGAAAGAGTCAAACCTTTGTCCATCGAGAGAGAGGACAATTTTGCTAAACCGTGGCCTTACTTGTACCTCTGAAGTGAGGAAAGTCTGGTAAACCGTGGCCTTACTTGTACCTCTGAAGTGAGGATGGTCTGGTAAACCGTGGCCTTACTTGTACCTCTGAAGTGATATAGGTGGAATTGAGATTTTTAAAAAGTAGGAATAGCTAGAAGACACCGGATTTATAACAGTAAACTAGGACAATCACCGCCACAGTACTGTAAAAACAAGGAAAACAGGATTAATAATGGAAAACAAAGACAATCACCGCCACAGTACTGTCAAAACAAGGTCATCAGGATTTATAACGGTAACCAAAGACAATCACCGCCACGGTATTGTCAAAGTAAACAGGATTAATAACGGTAAACAAAGACAATCACCGCCACAGTACTGTCAAAACAAGGTAAACAGGATTTATAGTAGTAAACAATGACAATCACCGCTACAGTACTTTCAGAACAAGGTAATCAGGATTTATAACGGTAAACAATAACAACCACCGCCACAGTTCTGTCTAAACAAATTTGTCAGGATTTATAGAATTTAACAATGACAACCACCGCTACAGTACTGTCAAAACAAATTTATCAGGATTTATTGCAATATATACAATAACAATCAGCGCTACAACACTGTCAACACAAGGTCATCAGGATTTATAGCAGTAAACAATGACTATAAATGCCAGAGTATTGTCAAAACAAAGTCATCAGGATTTATTACATTAGCAATGAATTGAGTCACCGGCACAGTATTGTCAAAACAAGGTCATCGGGATTATATAACTCTACAAATCAAAACATATTAAACATATAAATAAAATCATATATAACGTTCAGGTTTTCAAAAAAAAGTTATATTACTTATTGTATTAAACGTACACAGCGCTGTCGCTGCCCTTATTTTTCTTGACAACCTTTGGTGTACAGCATGTGTTGTTACAGCAGTCGGTCAGTCCTTTGTCCTGGTCAGGAAGGGGACACGTGAAGTTGTTGAATACTGACCCATTTACGTTGACACCAATGCTATCATAGCACAATGTTGGTTCTGCAAGCAGTAGAAAGCAAACCAATTTTGAAATTCCTTGTACATTGAAGCACGACATATTGGATGTAGAGCACATACGAACCTAAAAACATCTTAAGTGGGATCAGTTGCCAATAAAGCAGAAATTTTTTTTATTACATTTTGTTCATAATAAGTAATAAAAGTTATTTGAAACTGCTTTTTAAAGTTTTTGTCGGTCAGTTCCTCTACATATTATACATTCTTCAAGCTCTTAAACAAACCTTTCGTTTGGTATAATCTTTTATATTCGTTGTAACCATAAATTGAGCCATACAGAGTTGTATTTTGCGCATGTGTTTCCCTTTTAAAAACATCATGATCTCCACTTACGATTGACAATGATGTAATACCTTAAAAAAGTGTTATAATTGTATAATCTTCTTCATTTCAATTCCATTAAAAAATTCAACTTTTTCACAATGTTTAAAAATATCCTATAAACAAACTTTAAACACATCAATTGAAATGAATTGTTTAGTTCACTCATTCATTTCAGATCTAATAAGTTCTTATTTCGATATACGATATATCTCCGTGAGCTTGAATTAATATATACCACGGAGTCTGTGACATATATATGTTGCATATTTGAATACTTTACTAAAATAAGACGTGAATGGTAGTCAAACAACTTATGATAAGCGTGATGACTTTAACTTTTCGATCGTTGCCTTCCCTTATTTCTGCAGCATTATTATTATTATTACATGTACTTGCATGCATTCAATACTAAAGAACATGCTCTACGTATGAACAATTTCTAAAGCGATAAAAGTTATTGCCAACCAGGTTGATGAAACAAGAATAACAACGAAAACATTTTGAATGTTCTATGGTGGATACAATGACATTGTTAGCAAATGCAATCTATCATTAAGTCAAATGCTGACTGACATTTTTTTTCCTAACGGTATTAATCACAAACTGAATTGTCAATAGATTTTCGTCATAGATGTATTTCCTGATCACGACAAAGGAACACACGACAGGGATGCTCACTACTCCATGACATCTGATCCCACCTCTGATGGTTTGGAGGCCCGGGTTGACTCTGCTCCTGATTTGTTTTATTTTTGAGCTTGAACACGGTTTGTTATCTCCATATATTTCATTGTGTAAAGGATGGCAGAGGACTTAAAAGTGCTATTTTTTTCTTCTAAAAAAGTATCAAGTTTTCATAACTTAAGAAACATTTTGAACTATTTCAGGTGTTAATACTATAGATTGCCCATTTTTGCTTTAGTTGTTGGAATTTTGGCTATTTTTTGGTCGATGCCAATATTCTAGCCTGCTCCTTGATCCTCAGTAGTTTAGCTTTCGATTGCTGGATATTTAATCTAAAGAGTGCTAATAGAACTTTCAGCATCATCTGTAAGACTGATTATTCAATCAAAAGCTGTGCGTGATGAATTTGAGAATAAAAGACTGTTTTTTTGGTAGGAACTTACTCGTAATCGATAATCTCTTATCTGATGGTTTTATCTTAAAACAATGTACAGGAATCTAGGCCAATTATCTGCTGCAATATAATAACGTTTTAAAAAACAAATAACACGATCGATAACAAAAATAAGCCATTTAACGGTTTTAAGCCCTGTTGTATTTCTTATGTTTTAAAATGTACCTTTCACAGAAACTTATCTTTGACAACAGGACAACAAAGGTTCTAGATCAAAACTAAACCAGTTACCAACTATTTAAACGAAACCGAAGACTAATACTTATAAGACGAAAGTTTGTAAAGGAGAAAAACCAATTCATTACAGAAGCCGTTTGAAATCATGCAACTGATATACATTACCTAAGAAGTAAAACACAGTAAAAAATCCTTCTCGAAAGTTCATAGCTTAACTTTATGATAAAGCTATTCGAGTTTCCTTACTCACTAAGTTTGTAAAGGAGAAAAACCAATTCATTACAGAAGCCGTTTGAAATCATGCAACTGATATACATTACCTAAGAAGTAAAACACAGTAAAAAATCCTTCTCGAAAGTTCATAGCTTAACTTTATGATAAAGCTATTCGAGTTTCCTTACTCACACACATTAACGCTCCGAGACCATTGTGCATTGCTCAGCATTGTGAGCAACAAATGATGCGTATTAATTTATATTGATGATCTAGTGTAGTTATAAAGAGCAGCGGCCATACTCGACCAACACCTCCGTCAACTGGAATAAACTATAAAGACAAAACTGTTTAATCTGAAGTAGTTAAAAGGGGATTTTTCGACGGAGATAGTTTCTCCTGAAAAAAAGTTTGTTACAGTTCTTCCGTAACATAATTTCTTTGTTTCCTTTTCGTATTTTAACTCATGTCGATTTTTACTGGTTATACAAGACTGCTATCTCGGGTAAATTTACACATTTAAATGATCTGTTTTTCAACCTGTATTTCCTGTGACAGTTTACGGTTTGTGGTTAAAACAGACAAGCTGCTGTCCAGAGGTATAAGTAAGACAACGGTTTACCAGACCTTCCTCACTCCAGAGGTACAAGTAAGGCCACAGTTTACCAGACCTTCCTCACTCCAGAGATATAAGTTAGACAACGGTTTACCAGACCTTCCTCACTCCAGAGATACAAGTAAGGCCACGGTTAACCAGACCTTCCTCACTCCAGAGGTATAAGTAGGACAACGGTTTACCAGACCTTCTTCATTCCAGAGGTACAAGTAAGGCCACGGTTTACCAGACCTTCCTCACTCCAGAGGTATAAGTAAGACAACGGTTTACCAGACCTTCCTCACTCCAAAGGTACAAGTAAGGCCACGGTTTACCAGACTTTCCTCACTTCAGAGGTACAAGTAAGGCAACGGTTTACCAGACCTTCCTCACTTCAGAGGTACAAGTAAGGCCACGGTTTACCAGATCTTCCTCACTTCAGAGGTACAAGTAAGGCCACGGTTTACCAGACCTTCATCACTTCAGAGGTACAAGTAAGGCCACGGTTTACCAGACCTTCCCAACTCCAGAGATACAAGTAAGGCCACAGTTTACCAGACCTACCTCACTCCAGAGGTATAAGTAAGACAACGGTTTACCAGACCTTCCTCACTCCAGAGGTACAAGTAAGGCCACGGTTTACCAGACCTTCCTCACTCCAGAGGTACAAGTAATGTCACGGTTTACCAGACCTTCCTCACTCCAGAGGTATAAGTAAGACAACGGTTTACCAGACCTTCCTCACTCCAAAGGTACAAGTAAGGCCACGGTTTACCAGACTCCACCTATTCCCACATAAAATCTTACCTTTTCCTACATGATTTTCAAAAAGTGGGAATAGGTAGAATGAACCATAAATCCTGATGACCTTGTTTTGACAGTACTGTGGCGGTGGTTGTCATTGTGGTGTCCGCTGTGGTGATATCTCTCTGTGCGGTTCTCTATTACTGCTACCTACAGCGGAGGCCAGGGATACGGAACGGAAAACTGGTCTGGATCAAACGGAAAAAGAAGAAAATGGGTATATCTAAATAATAAAGAATGGAGGCGTACAAGGCGAGGACAATCCCCCGCTCTGAGAAAAGACATTTCTCAATTCTTAAAGTTATATTTTTCAAAATTATAGCTTATATCATCTTTTACACATTTAATTCTGTATTTCATTGCTTTAATATTTTATTGATAATTTATTTTTCACTCATTTTTTTTAAGATATGTGGAAACAAAAGGAAAAGCTTCACGAATGATTCGAACTCTCTCCATAGCGCAGGGTTTGGTCCAAGACCGACCGCTTTAACCACTTTGCTACGAAGTATATGCATTATAAATGTCTGTCAGTGTGATTTAAACGAACGGGTTTGTTGAAGCGTATATTTTTTCAGAAATTCTCGATTTTCATATAGATTGCATGGGTTCAGATTCCATATTTTGGACAAATGAGATAGATTTCACATTTACGTTCCCATTATTTAAGCGTTAACGAAGAATGGAGACTTGACCCATTCATGTTCAAAATTCATTCCTTATAGCTCATTTTCCACTAAATATGCGAGCTGTCAATTTAAAAATAAAAATTATCAAATAATGTCCTTCAGTAAAATAAAATGATAAAATGTTTTGAAGATGACTTTACTGATGAGAACATGATTTTAGAAAAATACACCTTTTCTGTGAATTTTGAAAATTGAGAAAAATTTTGTCTCAGAGCCGGGGATTGTCCACGCCTTATACGCACTCTTTCTTTACACCCAACATTTGAACATCAATACATTCCTCCCGCAAAAAATTCCTGAATCCTGACTTGAAACCCCCACCCTCCCGCCAAAAAAAATATGAATCCTTGCATGCAATCACATTAATCTAATACAGTTACTGATTTGATACATTGTCCAGAATCAGGCTCCATATATGCGTAGTATGCTCTCTGTTAAATCTAGGTTCTGTCTGATTTCTTATTGTTAGTATATGAGGAGGGAGGAGCGTCCTCAGAAACCGGAAATGCTGATGACGAGGTGGAGGAGGTGCTTGCCGTTGTGTGCTCTACAGACAAAAATGGCCACGTGATGCACCATTCCCGTAAGTTGGTTTTCTTCCTTGTAGGAGGAGGAGGGTCATTATATCTTGATTTCTTGCGTGCACGCTTAGGCGTCGCCGGTAAATCTCAGTTTACGACATTCAGATCAGCATTAGTGGGCTCAAATGTCCCCAATTAAAGATATAAATCTTCATATACCTGTATTTCATGAAGTAAAATTAAAATTTTATTTTTCATCTGCTATTGAACAAACATTTCTAATTAGATAGAATAAATTGATAATTATGCTGGTTGCTTCACTTCATGCGCAAATTAAACACTAGTATCTACTCAGGTATAACTATTTTGGGAATTATATCAATCGGAATTTTTAATATTACTTTAGATACATGACTTGTATACAATTTGAAATTCCTTAAATTGTACAACATGAAATCACATAACTTGATACTATCATGACATATTGTTTTATTAGTTGCTACACCACATGACACGACAAATGAAGAGAAGAAGGTTTTTCTACTCCCCGAGGACTTAGTGGAGAAGATAGAAATGGACATGCATGAGGGATCCTGTCCCAGAAGTCGCAGGGGAAGCCATAGCTGGTTATCATGAGAACGAGGCTACAGGAAAACAGGATATTGATAGGAAAATTGTTGATTGGAATCAAATATGCAGAAAGACAGCTAGTATATCCTGTGACCTTGTACACTACAATTAAACTAGTTCAATGGTCATTGTGAATGTCTTGCAGAAGAGAAGGAAAAATGGACTTTTTTTCAACTAAAAACTGAGTTACAGAGTGGACATTTCTATAACTTGTACAATGCATGCCGATTATTTTTCAGAGATATGTACAAATTAACCAAATGTTCAACTTACTTTAAAATATAAAAGTTACTCTTTACATCATTCTTTCTAAGATTGAGCTCCACTGTATTCTGATCAGTTAACCCTAATCTGTCTGTTGTCCGTAAACAAAACACGTCGAATATTATGTAAAATTCATTTTTCTCTCGAGTTAGCAAGCTAAGTTAAAATCAAATCATGAGATAAGACAACTCCTTCTGAGAGAATTTGCTTGAATAGATGATTTTGATAAGCCTTTAGGGATTCTTTATTTGGAGAAGATGGTCTGAATGGCTGAGATGAATTTTTATTCGAATCGAGTGCTAGGTCTTTGGAGAACAAATTCTTCAAAAGATCTAATACCCAGTATAAAGTACCCTTTTCTCCAAAACGGCAAGAGGCTTTGTTAATTAAATTTATCGTACAAGTTTTATTACATATGTATACACAGGAGAATCAGTTTGTTCAAATTGCAAATCTTTGGGCAGAATGACAGCATTAGGGGTTCAAGGGGATATTTATATAAATTATTTGAGATATATCAGTATATGTAAATTTCCACAAAAATCCAGGAAGTAGCAGATAAACTGAGTACTGATGAAACCAGTAAAGAAGTAACTGTTGTAAAAATGTTATGCAATTAATGTCTATATACAACGAAAACGCCTTTTGAAAGAAGGGGATAGAGTATCTTCGGGTGTTTTGGAACAGTATTGTTGTATTTACGTACCTTATGTATTAATTTGTGATATTTTTTTTAAATTTGCAGCAAGTTGACAATGAAAATATGGTACCATATCAGTTGTATTGCGAAATGTTTCTTCGACCTTGAGCATCATGTAAACTTAAACAATATTTGGATATTAATTACAATAAATTTTCTAAATATCTTCGTTCGGTTCTTCAAAATATTAAGATTGATGTCACCAAGAACAAAATTTAGACCAAACCACATGACTTATTTGGAACTACAAATGTATATTTGGTATATCTCATCCGTTAGCAATGACGGCGTCTTGGGGTATGGGTATATCAAGGACACCTTGCACATACATGTATATTCTATTCCGCTTTTTCATAATATTAAAAAAGTACCCAGTATATTACTTTCTTTAAACCTATAATTTCATTGTCTCAGAAATTACTGGAAACATTTTATCATGCTCAAACGACCATTGATTCAATACAGATAGGGGCAGAGCAAACAAAGAGCTATCTAATTATAGAGGATGGATCAGGTGCCATATTGAAGGGACGTATACAGTGGCCTACTGAGAATTACTGTATATACAGAGGAGGTATACCGTACCATACTGTAGATAGACCGTAGATAACCTTGAAAATGCTGTATGTTACGGAGAAAGATGACTCTAAACGAGACTGTTGATTGCCTTGATTTATCAATATGTTTGTCAATAACTTGCATAGTTTTTGAAATTGTTTGAAACGTATTTAATTCAATGAGTATGTAAAAAAAATATGCGAAATGATGACTCTAAACGAGACTGTTGATTGCCTTGATTTATCAATATGTTTGTCAATAGCTTGCATAGTTTTTGAAATTGTTTGAAACGTATTTAATTCAATGAGTATGTAAAAAGTGCACATTGTTTTACCATGTTTTAAAATCCAACTTATAAATTTCTACACGATAATGTTTATTACGGGGGTTCGTTGGGATCTTTAAATCCACACACAAGCTATGTAATCGTCACCTTGGATCATGTTAACCTTGTCGCGTGATGCAAGTCACGTTCTCTGACGATAAAACTATGAGCATTAAGGAAGCAGAAAAAACACTTTAAAGACAGATCTGTTGAACGAATAAATCGAAATCTTTAGAAATATTCTATAATATGTAATAAAAAATAAATTTAACAATTTTAAAAAAATCCATATACCTTTTCTCATAGTATACGTAGTCATTGTAGTATTAGTAAAATCTGACGATTTGCATTCATATCTTAACTGACTCTTTTTATAAAGTTTTTAATTATAATACATGTAATTGTCTTAATAAATTTTTATGTTCTTAAAATAGTTTACAACTTTAATAATAATTTTCTGAATGCTTTCACAAACGAACTACAATATAACTCGGTAATAGCGAAGTTCTGGGGACATGTGAGTTTACATCGCTGTATCCGTAATTCGTTATATCCGTATAACGAAGTCCTGAAGTATACATAGTAAATTAGCGATGATGGTCGATGTTTTTTTTTTCATTCAAATACTACCAAAACATTTATAGAGGTATAATTATAAAATACAAAGTTTATTATGGAATGCAAATTGCAGAAGTTTTTGGATGAATTAAGTTTCATATGTACAAATACCTACAAAATACTAGTAAATGTCATTCCAATTTTTTCAATGATTTAAATCTTTGAAAATTCGCTTTAAAAGATTAAATCTTGTTATTTTCAACCTCTAGGGAACACAAATTAAATCAGCCCGCTGTTATTGTATTAAATACATAAGTTACATATAATATTAAATAAGTTTTACAGTATAGATCTTCCAAACCACGAGGCAATCATTGACCAAAAATTTCCACCATGAAAAGCTGACCAAGATACTATCAAGTCAAGGTTGCTTAAACATGTTTTCTTTAAATATAAATAAATCACACATAAATATTGACATATGAAGTGCCTCAGAACTATTATCTTGGGTCTATTGTTTTAATTTATAAGTTGGATTTTAAAACATGGTAAAACAATGTGCACTTTTTACATACTCATTGAATTAAATACGTTTCAAACAATTTCAAAAACTATGCAAGCTATTGACAAACATATTGATAAATCAAGGCAATCAACAGTCTCGTTTAGAGTCATCATTTCGCATATTTTTTTTACATACTCATTGAATTAAATACGTTTGATGTCCGCTGTAAGTGCTGGATAATGGCATCCTCTACAGGGGCTCGGGATCTGGAGCAGATAGTACGGGACGGGCTCAGTACATTAGTGTTGGGGTTCGGTTACAAGGTGGGGATTGTTGACCACTTCATTAAAATCAAACAGCCATGTACTGCAGAAGAACTCAGTCAACAGGCCGGGATGAAGATAAGGTGAGACGTTCATGACGCTATTCAGTTCTTTATTGGCACTAAAGCACATTATACAGGAACGTGTTGCTAGCCATTCATATTGATACATTGGATTTAATTTACTTTTGGAGGAATAATAAAAATTTAATTGTTGTTTCGTGATAGAAAGGTCTCGATTTTCCTTATAATAGTTAATTCGAAAAGTTCATTTACAAAGTTTTTTTGTTTCTCGCTTTCGGGAAAGAGAGTATACTTTAAATCTCATTCGTCTGTCTAGCTGTTCATCTGTCACAAAAAAAAACTCTAACTTTGGTCATAACCTTTGAATGAGAAGAGAGAGTTGTCATATTTCACATGTACATTACTCATGTTACTTGTAGTACATGTACCAGGTAAGACTTTTCTAAATATACTATCATTTTTATCCTTTGACCTAGAGGTTGAAGTTTGAACTTTGACCTACTTTTCAAAAATGCTTTCCCTTTAACTTTTGATTAAGAGCAGATAGGGCTTTCGTAATTGTCATGTGCAGTACATATTCTGTAAATATATATTTCCGAGCATGCTATGATTTTTTACCCCTTGTCCTTAATGTTTGGCCCAATTTTCAAAATTTTAACTTTGATGATTACTTTTGAATGACACGTGATAGCTCATTCATATTCGACACAATATGCTATCATTATTGGTATTGTATCCACTAAGACACAAAAAGCAGAAATCACAATTCTTTGAATTTGCTTGTTACTTTTAATTCTGAGATATCTATACTTGCCTGGCCTTCCGGGTTTGCAACAATTGATATATGTGTAGGTAATCCCATCTACAGTTAGACGTAAAGAAACATCATAGCAGTCCAATATCTCATTGTTTTTTGTATGACTGCTCAGAATAAAAACAATCACTTATGGACTAATTAGAGACTTGTAAAGAAACATTCTTAAGGTACATGTATGTCTCTTCATCAGACATGTCAAATACCTCAGTGGTCCGACATCTTTCATATATATAGCTGTTCAGAAAAACATGTTTGACTATTTTAGTTTCGATTCGAAGTAAAGGAAATACCCCTGGTAGTTTTGAAAGACATGAAATACTAGTAGATGAGATGTTAGACCGATAAAACTTTTTTATGTTACTCTTTACACGGGATTAATCTTTATATCTTACATATTATCGTAAACGTGGAAGCCAAAACAAGATATTTCTAAATCAAAAAAGTAAAAGATATAACAAAACATTTGATTATAGGCTGTATTCTCAGGAAAACATTTCGCTTTGTCGACCCCTCCAACCAAACTCGTTGTCTTGGCCTTACGACCTCTGGCAAATAGTTTGGTTCCTTGGTTATGACAAAACGCATGTTGCCCTCAAACCCAGTCAATAAATGTGTGATTTATTTATATGTAAGCCCTAAATTACAGGTATATACAAGAGTGGCTGGGATGCCTGGCAGCCGCGGGAATCGTACAGGTCTGTGACGACGGCCGGTACTCTCTTCCTTATGAAGAGAAAGTCCTGAGAGAGCAGGGTTATAATGCCAGCGCCCTGCCGATACTCTGCGAAGCAGCGCCTCTTCTTGAGAAAGCAGTTACTAAAGATGGACCCAGAGGTTTGATAAGAAATATTGATATACAATTACATTTAACGTTTTTACATTTAAACTGATCAGTGGATTACATTGAGGACTCTGAGAACGAGGATTGATATTTTAATTGCGGTGCACAAGAAACTGAATTTACTCTTGTCATTTCGTTGTGAAAAAATGAGTAGAAAATAAATATGTTAAAAATCCTTCAGGTTACCCGTATACTGCGCCATTCCTGAAATTCGTGGATGGATTTCGCACACCAGAAGCTGTTCAGACCTGGATTCAAAACTCACTCCGTCCGGTGCTCGAAATGAAACCAGGTACTGTACTTCTTATAAACCTACATGTATCTGAAAGATTATCTTTAGTTTTATTTACTAGACATAACCAAGTCTGTTCTTTGGAACCATGTCATCAGTTGTATGCGTAATATCTCTAAATACATTAGTACGCTAGCCTTCAAACAATTTACGTCGATCATTGTTTCAGGATAATTCAAAGTTATAAATTGGTAAATTGTATAAAATAAAATAAATAATAAGAATAAAATAAAATTGGTAAATTATATAGAATACCATTAATTTAAGGGTTTGGTTTTACAGGTAACGAGTTTACATTACTAGACTTGGGCTGTGGATACGGGGCCCACGCTAGGAGGATAGCTCATCTGTATCCCCAGAGTAACGTGTACGGGGTCGACATGGACCAGAAATCCATAGACCGAGCTAACTCAGAGTTAAACAAGGAGGGAATAAAGAATGCCAAGTTCATGTGTACTGTAGGAGGACAACTGCTGAGTGATTGGACAGAAAGGTTTGATTTCGTCATCATAAATGACGTTCTTCATGACGCGCCAGGAGTGGATGAACTTCTGACGGAAGTGAAGCGAGTTCTCCGGTCAGATGGTTTCGCCGTGGCGTTTGATCCGGCTATATCCTCTTATCATAAAAACCAGGCGAATGACAAAAAATCACAGTTACTTTTACCATTTAGTCTTTTTTCATGTCTTCCCATGAGTCTCTCGGGGCCTACCGGTGAGGGACACGGGGTGGGGTGGGGTTATGAGCTCCGGAAGGAGAAGATAGAACAACATGGATTCCGTGTGGTCAAAGTCGGTGACTGTGACGTCAACACGATACAGGACAGGATCGTTTTCCAGAAGTAACGTTTTTTGTACAAATTAAAGAGGCTTTGAATGCCAAACAATTTAATCAGAATTAATGAATTCATTAAAGCAATAATAAGATTTGTACTTCATACATTTATTTTGAAATCCAAATTGATCGTATGGCTATATTCTGTACTTTTTATTTATGTATATACTCTCAATATTTTTATATGATTTTTAAATATTCAATATTTTAATCTTAATATATATGATAAATTCCATAAATAAGCAATTTACCAAATAAATATTCATTGTATAGAATTATATCCAGTGTATTTGTTCTATCAAGATTATTTAAAAAGTAGTCTCTCTTTTCTACATGTACATGTAATATTTTGTTATATTTATCCAGTCGTTGTATTTTGTACGCAATTAATGTATATAACATCATTGTATAAACGTAACTTTCAGTTACACTTTTGCTGTTCATTGCAAATTATTTCAATAAGAATTGCATAATAACTATTTTTGCCCATTCATTGTATACTTCAAGTTTAAATGCATGTTCAATGTTCGTACTATACCGTATGGATTTTCAATATGAAATTCCCTAATCGTATATTTTCATTTACTCTCGAGGGTCATGATAACAATTCAGATTCTACACTACCCCAGGATGCTTCCACATAAGTGGCTTTCCTAGCCCAGTTGTTCTTGTGAAAAAAAATCTTTTTTGAAATTCGTATATATGACAGCCCTAACCAACAATTGCAGCTTAATTTCTACGATACAATAGGTTCATTAATATCGAGATCTGAGCGAAGGAATTATTCTTTGGTATTTTTAAATGCCTGTTTTTCAGATGATTAGGTAGAATTTTCTCTAATTTAGGTAGATGGACTGTCCTTAATGCATATTTTCTTCATGCACATATTTCTGAGTTGATGAAGACCGTGGATAGAGTTGCAGATCGTTAGAAAGTCCCGGATGTGATCGTAGCTGATGGAATTCTCGTTGATGCTACCAGTCCTAAGGTACTCACTCATGGCTTTCTGACACTGAGGACTGATCGACTGGTAGATGCACACCGCCGGCATGGCAGATGGTCCCTTGGCCTCCATGTTGCTTTTGTCGTCTGCTTTGTGACACAGACTGGTACTAGCGTTATCGTGCATCTCACTCGTCCTTTAAAATAAAATTGAAAAATCATGTCACAAGCAGCAGACTTCAACAAGCACTTAGCAGGAAGTTGGGGAATTATAAGTGTTTTCTTCCGGTTAATTTGAAGTACATTGCTCGCAAAATCTAAATGTTTTACTTAGATAACATGGTTATATCGCCGTGTTGTGAAAGGAAACTTGTCCTTGTTATATTTATTTAACAACAAAGCATATTGTTTGTTTGCATTGTTGGGATCGTTTTAATTTAAGGTCCTTTGTTTGCGCAAAATTTCCTTCTTCAATATTAAAGTAAAAAAAATTCAAATCTGAGATCTTTGTCTAACTGCTAAACATGATTGTTTTTTTTTAAATGCACAAGAAATTTAAGTGACTTTAATGGCACAAAACAAAATATTCATTTTACCTTATATGCTTAATATTCTATCCGCTCAAAGTCCTTGAACAAACGTTAACAATGTAAAATCAAAATGATGTTTTCTCTTTGGATGATAGCTCGTTAATGAAACACAATTTAAATATCTTAAAGATTTTATACTGAGAAATAAAGGTGTTTTGATTTATAAATAGAACTACGGAAAATTTCTGTGACGAAGAAACGAAATCTATATTTAGCCGAATTGAATTACCAGCTATAGTCCAGGTAGCTCAGGTAAGACTGACGATGTTGCACAACGTTCAGTAATTTAAACATACACGTCAAAAGATGGAAAATTTAAACAGATACACAAGCTGCAATGGTGGTGAAATTTTGTGGTACATAATAACATATAAACTATTTAAAGTATTTTCTTTTTATGAATTATAAAAATTAATATTCACAGAGAAGCGCTTACACGGTTTACAGATTATGGTCCTTTCAAGGCTTCTCATTATTGATTCAAGTCAGAAATGAAAACTGATATTTATAAAAGAGATATTTACATTCGAAATAAAACACAAACATTGTTTAATTTAATCATCAATATACAATTAAACATACATGTGTGTATATGCATATGCATGTATATTGCATCCAATTTTAATTTAAGAAATATACATTCTCTGACTGTCCAAGGAATGAAGAAGATACATGTATGTAGTTGGCAGTTATAATGACATGTGCAATGTTTAGCAGTTGGTTTTCTTACATGGAATTCAATAATTTTACAGAAAATTCAAAACTATACTTGTACAGTAAAATAAAACACAGTGTCGATATGGAAGAATATCTTACGCTTGAAAATAGTTTTAAGAATAGACAAATGCTAACTAAATTTCGAACAAGTGACCACTGCCTAATGATAGAAACTGGTAGACATCTCATCACTTGCCGGTAGAGAACTGCAAATTTTGTCCTATACTCGGCAGTCAGGGCCATTGAGCAGGGATAGATCTTTTTCATGCCAGCACCTACTGCGACACGGGACCTCGGTTTATATACGGTCTCATCCAACAATGGGATTCGAACCCGCGACATATGGATCAACCCCTTACTTCGCGATTCTATAGCAGACACTCTAACCACTGCGCCACGCGGGCAACTTAGTGGCTAGGAAGCAAAGAGCTATTATCCCCTTCGAGATAAATTAAAGAATTTGCAAAAACGAGGGCATCTTGCAGCCTTTCTGGCAAACGTATGTTAATATCTCTTTTAAGATATAGCTGTGGTCGTAAACAAGTGCCCTGTAGGATGAATAAGTAGTACCCTTACTATTCAAGTTCTTTTCTCCGGAGCAATGATAGGAAAATACATTCCATCAATGATTTTTCCTTTTAAGGTTCAAAAATTTTTGAGATCGATCACTGTTAGATTTTTTTTCATACGCATCCTTTTTATTATACTGAAAAAAAAATTATTATATAATATTCAAGCAGATATTTAATAATGGCTTCGCACACTTGATGTACTGTAGATTTCTCAACAGCAAACAAATTTTTAAATGGTCCTATTTCTGCTGAAGACGTCAACTAGTAGATGGCAAGTCACCTTTTTCTTTACACCCAAGGGCTCTTCTGCAGTCTTTAGTACGGAAGCCAAAACATTTTCCAACAATAAAGCAATATGAGCTGTGTTTTTGAGAAAATTATTTGCTATTAAAATGTGTTATTATGTATAATTTATATATAACTTAAACCCTTATAAACCAAAATAAAAGTATAAAAAATGTTTTAAAGAATGTTTCTGTAAAATCAAATACATAGCATTACATAAGAAATCAATAATGCACAGGACGACAATAATGTCATTTTGCTTCAATTAAAGCTAATTAAAAGTTCTTCCATCGCAAATATGAACAACTGTAGTTTATAAATGTTAAATGTTCTCCTTTTCTATCATTGAAATAGTTGATTTCAAATTAGCAAAAAATTTTGCCATGTCAATCTTGCAGCTCATATTGATAATTTTAATAAGTTTTCCTTCTTCGTGTGTAAATTCTTATACTATTCTTTCTCCTTTAAGTGATTAATAAGAAGTTGTACCAAGAAATCAGTGGAACGCCCCCCCTAGTTTCTTTGAGGAAGATTTAAAAGTTTGTCTTAAAAGTTAGTTTTATACCCAAACAAGAAGGATATACCTCTTTTCAAAAAAAGAAAAATCACAATTGTGAATCTGTCCATCTTCTTCGTTTATATGAAAAAATGAGGATTTACTTACAGTACATAAATCTCGTCTGAACGCATAGCAAATTAACTTTTACTTACGTGTGTAGATTTACTTATATGTAAATTTGCACACATAAGTAAATTTTCGTCGTATGAATAGGGTATTAGAATCGTTACGAGAAACGAAAGGAGAGTTTATTTTTTGAAATATTGCTGCATTACTTATGGTGAACAGTAAAAAACCCTTAAAACTCCATAATATTGCCAAATGTTTTGTTATATAAACATGCTATTTTTGATTTCTGTTAAGCAGACTCAGACTTGACTTTCGGTTATGGTATGGAAATCGTTCAACCGTTAAATTACCGATGTTGAATAAATTGAAGATATTCATAATTTTAAAATACAAAATTCTTTACTTTACATAATAATTTCCCCCAAAAGAAGGGTGTTGCGTTTCTTTTGCGTGTCAGTATATTATATAAAAAAAGTGATCACTAGGAAACATAACTCTGTATACCTTGCAGTATATGCGAGTTGTCGATCGTAGATTTGTAATTCCTCACGATACTCAAGTGGCCGATATCAATATATGGAAGGTCCTGTCTTGTATAGTTTTTATATGATTCGTGTATTTTCAGTGACATTTAAAATTATGTACAAAATATATAACATGAAATATAATTTACATCCGTTACTCTTAAAATTTTAATCAATTTGAATTTGTATACATGACAAATAAAATTGCATGAATTAAGAAATAAACAACGTTATTCAGTGAACATGGCGTTATGAATGGCAATTGCTCTGCTGGCATATTCCATGATGCGCGCTAGCGCATTATGGAAAATATGCCAGCAGAGCAGTTGCTATTTATAATGCCATGTTCACTGAATAATCGTTGTTTATGAAATTTCCTTTTCCCGCAATAGACATCATATTAGTGCTACGAGTACAATGCATAGCGT
Organism: Saccostrea glomerata; assembly: GCA_003671525.1. Lineage (NCBI taxonomy): Eukaryota > Metazoa > Mollusca > Bivalvia > Ostreida > Ostreidae > Saccostrea > Saccostrea glomerata. The sequence continues at coordinate 113,936 of PRKT01000387.1, forward strand.
AGTTGGACTTGTTTTTTTTTAAATCAATCTTTAAAAAATAACGGAGGGCAACCAAATGGAAACTTAAGCAGGTATTTTAAAGAAAACCCCTTTTTATTTTATTTGTATTTGTAAATAGAACATTGTAATAAAATTTCCATTTAAAAATAGAAGTGATACACGTAGAAGCTGGGTATTTATTTATATTTACATCGACACACATCAGTGATTTGATAAGTCATCTTCCATTAGTCGGCTACCGAAGAATGGAGCTTTGTGGTTACATGTAATATACATGAGTGTGTGAGCAATTCTTATGCGAGAGTTGACACACAAATGATCCTATTGTGTAAATCTAAATTTTCAAGTACATGTATAATAATTAATACTTAAATGTACCTGGATTATATGATGTACTCGTTACGATGTACATACATGTATAGTTCAAACTTTATCTCTCTCGTAATCTCTGCTATTTTGAACGTACAATGTTTTTAATTTGAAAATCCTAAAGAAATACTCGTATCTCAACTTTTAAAATACTCCAAATAAAACTGCGTTCTTGTTTACAATTTAATGTTATAGATACATGTAGGTAGTACATGTATTATTATTTATATTTATTAGGTAGGGACATGAACTTAACCCCCTCTCTCGGCCCTTTTTTCTCTTAATTCATCACCGTAAATTTTAAAATAAATGATAATGGCTAATAAATGCTTCTATCTGGGGCCGCTTGTTCAAAAGATTGTTAGGTTAACACATGTATGTATCAATTTGCGTTATCCACTGCGGATATAAAAGCACTTTTTTGGTCTAGCTAAGCTTTCATGTAGGAACAAAAATTACATTCCTTCTTTGAAAGTTTAATATTGAGTATACAACTAAATGTATCGTCTACAGTTTAATTTATCTGAAAAAATTAAAGAAAAATAGGAACTAATAAATAAACATTATCAAAACCTGCCCTAAAAATGAGTCACAATTGATTCAAACTAAAATATATCGTTATTTAGTAATTAAAAGATAAACTGATTCGACTAAAATATAAAAATAGAAAATTGTGCGACAAAATTCATTATAACTGTTGCTTATTTTCAAGGGTGAAAGAAATATTATGAAAATGACCCAAAATGTAAGACTCAGGTTAGGGGCCAGCAACTTACTGTACGAAATTACTTTATATGCACAAAAAGATGTACATTGTAATTAGTAAAATAAAATAACCGGTCCCTGTGGGAAAGGACACTGTATACCTTTTATTCTATTATCTGTTATAACCTTTTTTATTCTGTGAACCGGTAATGTCCTCAGCCAAATTTGGAATTTAATTCAATATATTTGCATATCCATTGCTCTCTCCCACTATGAACCTGCAGCCAGAAACTGCGTTCATAGGACTATAAGTGCAATTGCTCTAGCTCACTCGTGTAGAACAAGTTCTACTACACAGATATGCCATGTTGAGAAGTATATATATGAAGTGTTTCGTAAAAGCACTAAAAATAAGTTTATAATAATATTTTTTGGAAAAAAAGAAATTCAGACTATTTAAAATTGCTGATTTATATCTTTAAAAATTTAATTTTGTTCAGTAAAAAGACCCGTTTACGATTCAACAGATTTACCCATAGTGGATTCTCTAAGGTCACTTTCCACGATAAACAATGTTCTTTAAATGCTGTACATGTAGCCACATGAATTTGAACTTTTTCAATATTATTTTTTCGTGCCAATAATGTGATATTCAAAAAGATACATTGAATCTTATAAGATTTTGATATTCGCATCATTTATACATTATAACATGCCTCCATATCCATGCAATTTCATGACTTATATGAGGCTATAATAGCATTTCATACTAAAATATAATACATGTAAATTATCATTTCATCCCAAAGTAATTGAAAGTTCGAATTTCTTGACGCGTTTGATTGACACAGCCATAACTAATGCTAATTTTTTTTATAGTAAATATTACTGATGTATTTTAAGAAAATGGGGAGATTCACAGTAACTTCAGGCGAGGACGTGTGTTTATTTTATTACATACAGATGAAAAAAGGCAAAAAAAAAAGTGCTTTGCAGTGCGGTAAAAAGCTCATTTCTGAGTTTGTACTTTTAAGTTTGAATGAACTTTAAACAAAATGCTACATAAGCTGATTACTATACTACAGATTTTGATTTTTGAGGAGTTCAATCGTACCGTTGGAAAATTTCAAACCTTCGGTGAATTAAAAGTTTTGGAAACCTTCGTGTTTTAGTTATTTAGGATACGACTGTGGGTTGCCAACATAAAGTCACGTAAATCCCCGATGAAGAGGATTAATTAATTTGTCCGGATCAGTATATTATATAAAAATCCCTTGTTTGCTTCCTAGATTTAAGTAGAAAAGCATTGATTAACGTTATCTGTATCTAGTAGCAATAGACACAATACAGTCGATTACATATTTTAAAATATGTGCATGACCATTGACATCCACAGATAATATGTATTTGTACTGATAAATGCACATAAAAATGAGTAAAAAATGGGAGAGAGGCCAAATCATGTGCACACAGCAATGGATAGACAAATACTAGAAATAAAATAAAAAGTAAGCACTTGTTTGATTTGAAAATGCATCTATAGAACTTTCATTTTTTTTTTTGATATCTTATTAATTCAATCAAGGTTAAAATGATTTTTTTTTATATAAAAAAAAATTGAAAATAAAACAAAGTGGTGTATAAATTTATCGAGTGGAAATACATGTATACTATTTTAATGCTACGTCGATTTGCTACAATAACTTTCTGTTTAAGTTCTCATATTCCAGTTGCATCCGATATTTTTCCTTCTGGATACAAATGCAGGTTTTTTTTTTATCAAACTAAAAACCATCATGAAATAATTGTCGAATCTTTATGATGTCACATTTGAAGACTGAAATGTACACTGTATTAGTATAAAATCATCGATCATCAGAGAAAGTTAAATTTTTTCACAGTTCCCTTCCATTCAACATGTACATGTTATAGTCAAATAAAAGGGAAAATACATGTATATACAACAAAAAGAACAAAATGTGTTCGTCATTTCCTCTACAGTCTATAGGAAGCAATTTCAGTTTGGGGAGCAATTAAAGACAAACAATTTCAGCTCAGGGCATTATCAGCTATCAAAACTTCCCTGACATCCCCCCTTCCATGCGCCAAAAGGGTCATCAGACGTCATTATTGAGGAGGCACAAGTGTATGGAACATGTAGATATGTTTTCTACAGTGTTTTATATATCTGCCGATTCCTACAGCCATGCTATAATACCAACTCTTACTCAATTTTTAACTACTTGATTTTCAAATAAAATAGGGTATCTCATTAACGTTGCTGTGTATACAAATTACTCCCCACTGCAATTTCATAAAAATAACTTTTTAGTTTTTCTTAATATTTTATTTCAAAACATAATAAAATTTGTGCAACAACAACATAACCAACAAAACAGCATTTTATAAGTATAAATTAAAAAATCCTTGCAACAAATCCAAACATTAAGAACACAGTCTAATTGCAACATTTTTTGTACAGAGTAGAATAAACCTCAACAAAAGGGAATATATTGTAAATCGTTAGGAATCTTTACAAAACACTGTCCAAATATTTCTTGATTCCTAAGCTTGCTGCTTCTGCACGACATTTGTTTCCAAGATTCCTCCTGGACTGAGTATTTAAGGTTGTATTCCGGGGAATTCCGCTGAGGATCAAGTCCGCCATTGATAGAGAAATGGGAGCCCCGCAAATAGAGACTAAATCTGTGTCGGCATCCCGGCTGGGCCGCTAGCATCACACTTGTATTTTCCTCAGTACAGTACTTGATGCAGTGACCCTGTTCAGTAAATATGTAAATAGATTGTCCGAAAGCCATGCATTTTCCACCAGAACACTCTACGGGTAGATACCCCACGATCTCCACGGATCTCGTCCTGCAATCAAACACTTGAATGACGGAGACGTTATCTCCGCTCTCTCTTTTCCCGCCAAACAGATAGACAAAGTCCCCACAGACAGCGGATACCACGGAGTGGACATTCCACTTTAAGTTACCAACAACTGTCCAGGAATTTTTCTTCCGGTCGAACTCCTCGATTTGGGAGACATTTTTTCCTTCGTGTCGCCCACCGAAAACATACAATTTATCGCGCACAGCTTCCATAGCATGAAAAGAGCGGGGATTCTTCATGTTGCTGCAGACTTTCCATTTGTTCATGATCACGTCACATTCAAGCATTTTTCTTGACGATCTTTTGTTTCCACCAGAAAGGAAAATGTATGGAGGTTCTGAAACGCCAGGTTGCAGACAGCAAGCTGCGAAGCCATATTTCATCTCTAAGTTTTTCTTCAAAGATGCGGTGTATTCTTTTTCTGTGTGCAGATCCAGAACTTTAGCTTCCGGGCAGAGTTGGTTCTTGTTATTACCCTTTTGATTAAGGGAGAATGTCACCAAATACGATCTTCCATCACTTTGTCTTTGTGGAATTGGAAACAAATTACTATCAACTTTTTGTCTTAGAGATTCATAGACACCAGTGCGTTTGCAAGTGTCATACTGCCACCACTGGTACAAAGCGTCCCGAACGCAGAGTTTGTTTTTGCACTGCGGACTCTTTACAAGAGCTTCCATTTGCGTATTACTCAACGAAATGAATTCTGGAAACAAAATAACATGATTTATGCTGTCCATAATTTCATCTGCACATTTAACAGTCACTTCAGACAAATCAAATTCATCCGCAAGGTTAAATATATCAAACATGGTGTTCTTGTTTAAGTTGTGCAAAAGTTTCTTCATGCACATATTTCTGAGTTGATGAAGACCGTGGATAGAGTTGCAGATCGTTAGAAAGTCCCGGATGTGATCGTAGCTGATGGAATTCTCGTTTATATGGATATTGTATATATAATTCGTTGTTCTCATTGATTTTGTTTCTTTTTTGTATTGCTTGACCCAAATGGGTGTAATATGCAATAAAGATTATTAATATTAATAATATGAGGCTGCATTTCTTTTTCTCTTGCTCCTGTGTACAGTAGCTGTCTCGAGCTCGTTACAAAGTGCATAGTGTCATTAATTAATCTCTTTAATGCGGATTATAAATTTTTGTGTTTGAATATAAAATTGCATGCAGATAAAATGTACTGTTCTATAGTGTTTCTGACCTTGAATATACCTAGAAGTTGAACATTTAAATGACCTGATTAGTACAGTAGTCCTAGATTTATAAAATCAATGAAATCACCATTTCGAAATATACTTTCCCTGTACACCTGAACAAAAAAGACCACTTTCAAGTTGAAACATATGTAAGTGCATGTTAACTTAGGTATATTTACAGTAATTATTGTTAAAGCTCTTTAATTTAAGACAGTAACATTATCATTTCGAGTTGCTCTCCTTTGCCTTGTACGGATAAAAAAAAATCAAAGATCAATCATTATCATTTTATTTTTGAAATGTATTTGATGACCAGTTTACTGGAAACTCGGTAACTAATACGTATAAATAGATCCCCTGTATACACGCCTCTCCACGTGTACACTAGAGTGGAATTTTCACGGTAGCCATGAGTAAATGATAAACATTAACCCAGTGTTTTGAATTAAACGTCAGTAGGTGAATATGACTTACTTGTTATCTTGTAAAATCCAGAGTGTAAACAATAGGATAAAGAGTAGACGTACAAAATAATTATTTATAGATGTAGTCAACAAAAAGATTTTTTCCCTTTCCAAAATGCGTAAATAAACGATATTTATAGAGTCGAAACTTGTTAATAGAAACCACTTGTAACTAACAGACTAAAGACTAAAACAAAAGCAAAAACTTAAAGTAAAAGAATACAAAATAAATAAATAAATTAATTAAATGTAAATGCTCGAGAAATTATATTTTTTTCAGGTGAAATTTAAGCAATCGTAAACATTCAATAGATATTTATAACATCTCTTAAACATCTCTTAAACAGGATAAAGCAATAATTATTATGGTTTCAGCGTTGAAAGAACGATATTAGCTCTCAATAATCTTATGATTTTCTTTTTTAAATTTCACAGAAAATGAAAAAAAGGGAGTTTTATTTGTAAATAAGGTGCTTTATTACGGTTTAACATTTGATGTTAATAATATCAATACATAATATATATGTTTGATTAAACATGTAAAGAAAGGCTCAATGGACATTTCAATATTTTTAAAATAAAAATTATGCAGGGAAATAAAACACATATATATTATGAAACACGAATATTTATCAAATTTAAATATTTGGACCATGCAATCCCGATCAAAATTATACAAAATGAATAAAATCGCAATTTATTGCCTTCTTTATGTATTTACAACTACGAACTACATTTGATTGTCAAGTTCAGTTCAATTTTTTCTTCGTTTAATTAAACATATTTAAACTAGGCCTACATGTAGTATTCTATGTTATTTGTTAAATGTTTTTTATTTCCATTTATTTTACTTGACACCTATTAACCCTAAAAAGGTTTTAACTTAGTTGGGTGAACAGTTTCTGAGAACACTCGCGGACAAAAAAAGTACCGGAGAACAAAGAAGAAAAAAAAGAATAATAATAACTAGAAACGATCTCGTTCTGAGCAACGAGAGGTCTTCCGTCCGATACTGAAAAAAAAAGAGGGATAAAAACGTAAAATCGACCTGAAAAAGTGATTTAAAAAATGGACACGGGGGGAGGGGGGGTTGAACCCAGGTCGTCAGCGCTGAATCAGGCGCATCAAGAGTATTTGATAATGCTTATAAAAAAATTTCAGAATCCTCGAAGTAAAAAGTAATTACCTATGGTAACTCTGCAAACATTTAGTTATATATATTGAATAGGGAAAATTAATCTTAAGGAAGTATTGATAAAAGCACATATTTTGCATTTCTTTAATTAAAAATTTATCAACAAATACATTTTAGGATAAAAAATTATAGGTACAACTACAAGTTAAATTGATGAAAAAGATTAAATCGGCAGCAATGAAATAAAATTTTATTATTATAAAGAATTCTCTTTTTTTTTATAATCAATAAAGAATAAATAATTGATGAGTAATTAAAAAAATAAATTTAAACTTTACAACAGACATTAATAAAAACAAAATATAAAGGTTTTTTTAAAAACGTTTATTCATAACTTTTATTATATGTTTGTTATCAACAGAAAATTATTTCATCGAGGTATTAAAAATATAATACCTCAATTCCCCGTGTTCATATTTTAATTCAACTACAAGAAGATCGACCGCTCTTGTGGCTAATGACGAACTGGCTTTTGAAGAGAATATCATGATTTTTATTCTTATACAGTACTTTAATTCCTTCTATTTAATCCAATCATTTAATAATGTACATTGTACATAAATCATTTCTTATCATTTCAAAACATCATTAAAAACCTCTATTGGTCCAGACTTTGCAAGAAACATTTCTTGTACGAGCTGTGAAATCGTGTTTTAAGATGCTTGCGGTAAAACTGGTGAAAGTAAAAAAAGAATCATGAATTTTATTCTTGGTGATTTCCCTTCTAATATTCTTTTCAGACATATATTTTGAATTCTTCTTTTAAAACAATACATCATGTTTATATAAGATCAGTTTGATTTGGGAATTATAACAGTTTCGAATTTCCACATCAATGAAACGTACTCGGCTTTCATCTACACTATGTTTATCAACTGCCATGTAAGACTGACGTCATTCATTGTTTACGCCGCCTGCTGTTAACATTGGAATAACGAAGCCAGAAGTCATTTACTTTATTTCGACATCCTGTTGAAAAACTATCGTAAAGATCAAGATATTTCAAGTCTAAAACGAGGATACGTAAAAGTGTGTCAATTAATTTGACAGTCGTAAGTATTTGAAGGTGTTTTACATGTATTGCTATTTCACTCTGTGAATTTTGTCATTTTAACGAGGACGAGTCTATTCTAATTATTTTTGCCCTAGGGATTTTGATAATTAATTTTTACTGTTATATTTATTGTTTTAGTATTAAAATGTCGAATGTTTACTACCCCGTTTTCTTAGTGGGCCATCTTAAATGTTGTCAAACTTTACCATTGGATCCTATGGGAACTTGTTGGAAAATCGCCAAATTATTACATTTTTTCAATATTTTTTGTACTTCTGCCTTAGGGATTTCTTTTTCATTCAAGTATGGTCACTCTGACCCATAATTAAGAAGTTATAGATAAATATGAAGAAATCCTTTCTGACCGGCATGACTAGAATTTTTACTATTCGACTTACAATCATCAAACTTGGCCAATTAAAATTAGGCATCTTAGAGAGAACTTGTGTGCTGTAACCTATTTCAAGTTCATTGTGTCCTTTAAGTAAATCAAAAAAGGAAAGTGTCTTTTTGCTATTCATTTACACATCCCCAAAATGGCAAAAATGTCAGAGTACTGAACTATTCTTATTAAAAAAGTGTTGAATCAAGAAATACTTAATTTTTTCAGCATATACTTGACAGCAGTCTATAACAAATATAATGTATGTTAGAAAAATTCCACTTCTTTCGTGAGTGTAGATAGATCCAAGGTGTATATTGTTTTTGTTCTGTCTGTCTGTCTGCTGAAAACTTTAACCTTCGTCATAACTTTTGAATCTTGAGATATAAAGACTTCATACTTGGTATGCATACTTCACTAATAAAGTTCTTTCAAAAGACACCAAGGTCAATGACCTTGTGACCTTGACTGTGACCAACATGCTAAAAAAGCTTTTTCAAACTCTTGCCATAACTTTCGAAGCATAGGAGATATAGACTTCATATTTGGTATGCATATTTCACTAATAAAGCTCATTCAAATGACACCAAAGTCATTGACTTTGTGACCTTTACTGTGACCTTAATGATACAAATAGCTATTTTCGAACTTTTGCAATAACTTTTGAACCATAGGAGATATAGACTTCATATTTGATATGCATACTCCACTGCTAAAGTTTTTTCAAATAACATTAATATCAATGACCTTGTGACATTTACTGTGACCTATACGCTAAAAATATTTTTTTGTAACTTTGTTGCAACTGGGCGCATAGTGTTTCACAAACACATCTTGTTATCTCTTGGGAATTGTGCAAATGTCAGCCTCTTGGATTAAAAAAAGCTCTTGTTGGCTAGCCTGTTTTAATTACACTGAATAAGTCTGTATTAATTTAAAAACTAATTTTATGGGGGTTATTTGATGGCCAGCATTTTATTTCAAAATTAATTTGGTATAAATTAAGTTGTTCAGACTAATTTAATATGATAGGCTAACACAACCACTGTCCAGTGTAGAAATCTATCGATGATGCAATATTTCTTGTAATTAATATTTACACAACAGGGGATGGATAAACAATTATTTTAAGGAATGGAAAATTCATTGAAATCTTAGAATCAAAGTTGGCATAATTTTCTTGCAACATAAACTGTATAAGATGATACTAGATATCACAATTACTTAACTTAGTGGAACTCTTTCGTGATGGAGATAAGAAATGACTGTTGGATGGGACAAATGTGCTTTTGAATATGATGCAAGATTGCTCATTGTAGAATTTATATTCTTAATTTTTTAGAAAGAAAAAAGAGCTTGTGTGGTAGAGAAAAAAGACTCAAAGAGAAATTGTATAAGAGAAAGAAGAGGCAGGAGCACTTTTTGTTTTGAAATGGATAATGTTTCAATAAATCCTCAAACAATATTCATTTATAAAAATACATTTTAGATAAGAAGAAATATTCGGTAACTATGCCATCAACCAAGTAAATGCTTCTTTAATATTCCCCTGTCTTCGAATATGATATTGATAAAACATAAAAATTTGAATTTGTAAAATGTTCGAGTATTAAACGAGGGTTGTCCCGTAAAATCGTGGACAAAGCGTTTTTCTCGAAAAGTATTGGGCGCACTAAGGTGAAACTTTCAGTAAATGTTTATTTATCATATGTTAGTGCATGATAATTTTTTTTATAAAATATAGGCAAAAATAACGATTTTATTATGCTTGAATGTGCACGGGGTATTGTCCTACGGCGCACGGACAAAAAACCAAGGTTTTATTAAGAATACCCAAGTTTGAATTCAAAATAAAAGTTTTAAATACATAAGATTTGGATTAAAATTATCCTAATTCAATTCCACAATCAATTTTGTAGTCTTTGTAAAACTTTTAAGGCATTTGGTTACTTTTTGGCAGTTTCTCGAGCATTCGAAATGGGAAAGTGGTAAACACAACAAATTGCGACGTTATATGACGTTACGGCGCACCGGAGAGCAGTTCCGTTTTAATTCGATGTTGTAATGACACCTTTAGAGACTTGAAATGACCATAGAAGAAAAAAGATTATAAAAAATCACATATCTTAAGTATACAAATGAAATAGAAGTTTTCTTAGCGAAGTCTTTTTTGATCGAGCCCCTGGGGAGTACAAAACATAAGGACAAATTCCTAATGTAATAGCAAAAGACGCTGTCACAGTAGACCCCCGATATGAGATTTTCTATTAGTTGAATGATGGTGAGAACTTACTAATAAATCTTCAGAAGATCGCATGAGGGTGCCAAGTGCCAAATATGTTTATGGAGACTAAAGGATGTGTATCAATGAAATTCCTAAATTTAAGTCGGACTCATCCAACTTCATTTTCAGCAAAGATGAAACGTGACGCTGTTTTAGACACTTTGACGTTATAATCCATGCGCCGTAAGGTGATACAATACATGGCATCAAATCTCATAATTTGTTTATTTATGCATATATTTATCTGAAATTTGCTGTGTATATTACTAAAATATGTACTAAATAATAGTGAAAATTTCAGAACGCAGTGATGTTTATTTTTTACACTAGACAACTTGTCCACGATTTTACGGAACAACCCTCGTACTTAAAGTATTTTGCTCATAAGACTGTTCACTCATTGTCGAGAGGTGAGAATTATAGATGGGTAAATAGTTTTTTCTTAACGGCTTGCAAAAGCTTACTTGTTTTAAATCGAATTCTTGTGAACTATATTACAGGCAATAAATCTAGTCATTCTTAAAAATTTCTAAAATATTTCCATTAAAATTGAGAATGTGTGTGTTATAATGCAAATGGTGTATATGCATATGTATTTCTACATGGCCTATGTAAATTATCATGACGATATCATTGTAAAACTATGTCCAAAATGTAATACATATATCATAAATGCAGGTACATGTATCACCTTGATTGCCAATTTATGTCTAATTCATATTGAATAAATTGATTGAAATTATAAAGAATTATATATGGTATGGGCCATTTTAGGCCCCCATTCAGAAAATGTTTTACATGTGTAAATTTTTTTTCTTGTTCTAGGCGTCGCACGTATATAAAATCGTCGCTTACTGTGTCAAAATTGTCATTTTTTGAAGTTTTGTTTAAAACTAAGGCACTTAAAACCTTTAATTCTCTGCATATTACTTAAATCAATATATCAATATAAAGATAAAAGAAATATATAAATTTTATCTTTTCAAAAAACATAAATTTCATTGAGGTTCATTGACGTCTAAATTTTACTAAAAACGGGAGCCAAGGAAAACCATATAGGTCTTTAAGACAACTAATCATTTTTTTTTATATCGCTTATCCATGTTTTAATTTTATGATAATTATAATTTCATAACTGATAAATTTTTGACAGTACGCCTGTTGGTCGGGGGCTCTGTCCCTTCTCTCTCTATCTGCGTTAAGTATTTTAAATACAGAAAAAATTCCTTTAGATACTGGTTCCCCCCCCCCACCTTTCCCCGACTTTCAAAACTTTAGCTACGAGCCTGTTCCTATGGCTTTTACTCATAGGAAAATTACTTTGTATTCCAAATTTTCTCAAGTACATGTATGTATAATCATGTATGTCCATCACAGTGCATTTGGTTTTATGTAGATATCTAATATAACACTTGTGGATGTAGAGAGGTAGGCTGTGTCCAAAATTATAATAAAAGATTTACTCAATCAGTTTTGTTTAGGGTGGCTGTAGGCGCCTAACCCGAACCCCAATCTGTCCCTTTTTTTCAAGATTTATGAATCCGCTAAAACATAACTACAGTGACGTTACGCGCGATGTTGGTGCTAGGTGCTATTTTACAATTTTAAAATCTAACCTATGAAATTCTTCGGTTATTATAAAAATATGGTCGCAATATGGATGATTTTGGTATGAATGGATAGATTTTCAACAGAACTACCCGATTCTAGTAAAAAAATTACATTTTAATAATTTTTATGCAAAAAGTAGAATTTTAGAACGCAAATAAAAAGGCATTTTAAGCGTGTAACGCGTAACATTTTTTAGCGGGGATCGCGCATTTTTCGTGTGTAGAGCGTTCAAAAGTGAATCTAGAATTTTCATTTTCCTCACAAAACAAGAGCAATTCATGTCATTTGTGACTTCGTCAACGATTTTGCATTAAATATTGGCAAGAAACAGAAAGCGATAGTTTTTACACATGATGAATATGTAACGCTTTTCAAAAAAGCTGAATATGAATATACACAATCAATTTACCCATTAACAAGAAAGATTAAATAGAAACAAATTATATCAAAATAACGTGCTTTTTCTATAGATTTGAAATATTTCATTGATGTTGATATCAAACTGCATGCTTCTGAGCTATTAACTAGACTATAAGTTCAACAGAAATGTTCAGCGTCTAAAATGACGTGCAAAAATAAGAAAATGCCTTTTTTCGAGTCGTTAAATTATATCGTTTTCCCCATCGACTACAGGAATAATTAATTTTCAAAATGTGCTAATCTAAACAGTTAGATTGAATGTAAGATTAATAAATTTACTCCATTAATTAATATTTTACGCAAAATTTAGGAGGTTCAACATATTTGTCCACTGGACGTTCTTGACGCTTAAAATTCGTTCTGCTTCAACGTAATACATGAAAATGCATTTAAGACTGCTTCGATTAATTAACAAAATTTATCATATATATACAAATCCAAAGCACCCTTTATGTTCATCACTTTAATTACAAATAGCCTTTGACTTTTTACACTCGTATTTCAAGTACAAAGAGATAAAGATAGTGTACCAGTCAAGCAAGTAACACTATAGGAAGCATTACGTCAATTTTTCCGTAGCGCTATGAAGCGTAACGTCAAATGTCACCAACATCGCGCGTATAACGTCAGTACTAGTACTATGTTAATGCTTTGAACTTGAAAATACAGGGTTCGCGTAATAGATCTGTTTGAAAGACGGTGAAAAGGGAAAACATGCAAGTGTGCTCGTGCTTCCTGTGCTTATTATCCTTTATTTAGGTTCAAGTGTAATATTAATTTGATCCGCCACATGTCATTGTAGTCTCTAAACCAAATAAAATGCGATCTGCGCATGCTTAATACCTAGCGGGGAGGTCTTAGCCTTAGGCCCAGTCTTACGCCGCTTTCTGAAACGCGATTTAGGCCCGTCTAATTTTTGGCGTAACTTTTTTAGTCGGACTAACTTAGGCCCAAATCTACGACTTTTTGAGAAACGAGCCCAAGTTGTACAGTTCAGATATTAAAATATAACATCCACTTAATGCTGTTGTTGTGTTTCAAAATGAGTAGATTCTGTAATACTGTGACACTTTATTTACGGTAATGCATGTATAAAAAAAACTGTGTATTCAAATTTTCATGCAATATCTTTCAATCAATTGAACTATATTTGAATTTTGAATAAAAATTGTAGAAATTATAAGTTTCACAATGATTACATTAAGTTCCACATATAATATTGGTATATAAACACATCGATCAACAAAAAAACGTTTTACAGGATAATAATTTCTGTATGTATACACAATCATCAGAACTTCTTCAGTTTTGAGTTATAACTGTACATCAATCCAATTTATTATAGTTTCATGTTAAATACTAAAATCTGATTGGTTTAGACGCAGTTAACAATCCGTTCTATTACCCTCAGCCATAGCAACACACGTGACAACGGGTAACACAACGGTAATGCCACATGCGTGGAAATTATGCGCGTTCGGTTCACCGTAGGATTCTAAAAGCGTCAGTTGCGCGTTTGAAAAAACCGGAATAAACCTAACGTCAATGAAAGCTTGCGTCCGATGTAGCTTACTTGAAAACTACAAACGACAGACGAAACATGCTTGCAAGTGCAGAAATAACGAAACTTTAAATTCTAAAGGACTTTTAGGGTATAAAACAAACAATAAAGAGGTCAGTGAATATTTTTCGAAATAGCGGGGAGTTTGAAAGCTATTTGAACGTGAACGTAAAGACGATCGACGATTTTTTTTTTTTGCTGATATCCTAAATCAACAAGACATTCAGTATAATAAAATAAATGGTGCCTGTTTTGGAGGGTAACAGTTGAAATTGACACCCCTCGGAAAACCATTGTCAACCTCCGCTGACGCGTCGGTTGACAATGGTTTTCCTTGGGGTGTCAATTTCAACTGTTACCCTCCAAAACAGACACCATTTATATATTGTTATACCTTTAAAAAAATTTTCCTCTACAAATCGATACGAAAAAAGTCTAACATTTCTAATGTTTTGCAGAGCGGGCATCAAAAAATCTATGTTGGACTGCTGAGTGAGACGTTGGACCGCTTACGTCACAGAATGGGCGGAGCTTAATCTCATTTCATTCGTTGGTGATTAAAAGTGACGGTCTTGTTGTTTTATCACGAAAGACAGTACAAAGTACATCTTTTAAACAAAATAATAAATTGAAAGGTATAACAAAACATTTATTGATTGAGTTCTCGGGCAAAATGCGTTTTGTCGACCCTTTAACCAAACTGTCTGCCTTCGGCCGAACGGCCTCAGGCAGACAGTTCGGTTTTTGGGTCCGACAAAACGCATGCTGCCCTCGAACTCAGTCAATAAATGTTTAATGTTTTAAACAAAATAATAATCACTGTAGATACTTATACACTGTCAGTGTGTTATATTGCCCCACATAGAGATTGTTCTCATCATCCACACATACACTACAGGGATTGTATACCCCTTGTAGTGATGTGAGTAATAGAAACAAGAACTGGCCGTCCTGATCAAGGAGGTCAACAGTGGCACTGAATGTATCACACACTAGGATGTGACAGAGGACATCAGAACATATCCCATAGGGACTGAACTTTGACTTCTGACCTCTGTAGGAGAACCTGTGTTGTCCTGATTTATTCACCACCACTACTTCCTTTTTATTATAGTCTGATGTACAGATATATCCATTGATGTTTTCTGTGATGCAGTATGGTGTTATATACAGTCCCTGTCCTTTGTTATCCCTCTGTATGTTCTGTAGTTCTTTTCCTGTCTTGTTGTACCTGGTCACTTTAGCCTCTGTAAGTTTAATCATCCCCACCAGTAAGTACCCGTTGATGTGGAAGAGTGTATGCTTAGTGGGACCCAATCTCCAGTTTGAATGAATTCAGTGATATTATTATCCTTTGTTATCCTATTGATGACTTTCTTGTCTTTGTCTGTAAAGATCAGATCCCCTTCCTGTGTAACTGCGTGTGTGGTAACCTTCCATTGATTCCACCACTGTGATATCTTCTGTATCACATTCCCCTGTAGATCAGTTTGTCACTGATCCAGAGTCTGATTGATCTAGTACTACATGGAATACATTATCAACACCTGGTACATTGAACTCTCTGACCTTGGTGACAGAGGCAGAAAGAGATATTGGGCCAATTTCATTTGTCCTTGATCGGCGTACGCCGAATTGCGCCGGTCATATGACCGGGTAAAACGGCTGAGAGGCAAATGAAGTAAACCGGCGAAAACATTTTTTTAAAATGAATAATAACGCTAAATGATAATCAATTAATTAAGTTTTATCACTTTTTACACTATGTCTTAGTAGAATAATTCGAAATTCAATATAAAAAAAGACCCATGGACCTTATGAAAAATTTTATTTTTTCAGAAAATAAAAACATATTTTAAACATATGAATAGATATTTGCTCAAAATATGCAAACAAATAAAGAATATGTCGATTTGGTAAAAAGTATCTGCATTTTCACAGTTGTTCTTCTCTTCCCGCCAAATTTCTAAGACCGGCGATTTCCTCGCCGGTCATTTCTGACCGGCGCATTCGGCGTACGCCGGCGAACCTTCCCCGGTCGAAGTAGCAGTAGGAGGAATTTTCTTTGGCTTTACTCTTCTTAGTTCTGCATTTCTATCTGATTTAACTACTTTCCCTAATAATTTAGCAATATCATTTTTGTTGTATTGAGCAGAAGAAAATTCTGGCGTGACCGGTTTTGTGGTTTCTGGTATGAATTTTACTTTTAAGTTGTCTGGAAGTTTAGTTGTGAAGTTAGTGAGCTCAGTAGAGGACAGGTAACTCTGGAACTCTTTAACAAGGTCACTGAGATAGGCAATATAATCATCAAATGTCTTCTCTTGGCTCTTTAATTTCTCCAGTAATGACTTCTCTATTTGGTTTAATTCTGCCATACCCGGGGTATTTTCTGAGAGCACGGTGTCCACCATGTTTTTGAGAGACTCGGCTTCAGCCTTCATGGATGTACGTATGCTGTCCATGATCTGTTTAACTCTGTGGCATCTTCCCGAACTTCTCTCTGTAATTATGGATTTTAGAGAGTTTCTTTTGGCAAAGTTCAAATATCTGTGTGTAGATAGTTTCTAAATCAATAAAATGATGCCCCCAGTGCTCTTGCATTGTTGAACACTTTGAACATAAAGGGGCACTGCATTCTTCACATAGAATATCCATTTCTTTGGTGGGGTGGATCTTGCATTTCCTCACAGGAAGTTGTCGTTTACGTTGCTGGTAAAGGACCACCTCATGGTTCTTGTTTTCAGAAATCGTTAAGTGTTGGTCTCTGCATGGTTTACACATCTGTTGATGGCAGGAATTGCGGTAAAATTCACAATTTTTCTCACAATTTTCAATTTCACACTTTAGAAAGTGTTGGGCAGTGCCTAGTATTTTTGGTTTTGAAAGTGCCATCTGAAATTAAAGATAGAAGCTCTTTACATAGGTATAGAAACTCTCAAATTTATATAATTAGCATTATATGCTGCACTGTACGTAAACAATGTTTAGTCAGACAAAATAGCTTTTGTCTGTCATAATGCTTAAATATGTATGTCATATGTAGGAATTAGATTGAACAACTTGAAAAGTAAAATGCTAATTTTCTTGAGAATACTTCAAATTACATTAGATTTATAGCGAGCGCAGCGAGCGTCGCTCGCGAAGCGAGCTCAATAGACTAACGTGTAAGAACAGAGGAAATTCGGATTGAAATCTGTACATACGTCAGCCAAATTTCTCTGTGCAACATTCCCAGAATTCCTGCACTACCCAATGTCCTTTGCGCGAATATTGCCGAATAAATAAATAAATAATAACGTAAAGCATATATCAGACTTTCAGTTTGTAGAAATCTTT
>PRKT01000387.1:136711-149407 GCA_003671525.1 Saccostrea glomerata
TAAGATACTCCATTGAATACGCATGAACAGGGCGTTTTCTATCTCTAGTCTATTAAATGTTCATAATAAATTTTCCCCATATCACCCCACCCCCCCCCTATTACCAAAAAAAAAAACTATATCTCGAACATTTTATAATGAAATTATATACCAGGATTTCTTTTAGAATCCATCAAAGAAAATTTGGTATTCATGAATACAGTTTTCTTTCCAGTTTTTAATTTTTTTAATTCAAATTTTACACAATGATATTGATCGATACATGGATTGATAATTATAACTATAGACAACACAAGGTTTTTTTGGGTTGTACAGTGTATCACAACTTTATGTCTAAGTCTATCTTACATCTTCAGGTAACTTTTTAAAATATATTATTTACCGGTATTTACCACAAACTTATGATTTTTGTAGACTTTAAGTATTCATTTACAATAGAAAAGATTCTATCAATATAAACTATTGATTCAATTCAGTTCGGATGCGTCTTTATCCCAAACTGAAAGTTCTTTCAGATGTTCATTTCCTGGCTTCAAAAAATCCCCGAATATACATGCACGGACGAGCCCGGAAGTAGCTGCGTAAGGGTCCACAGAGGAGGGGGGTCTTCTGTCCTCCATGTAGCCCCGCCCCTCGGTCGCCACCAGGGGCGGGATCCTGATCGTGGTGAACACTTTATTTTCCCCGTCCACCACGAAGTCGTCCTGCCGGGGGTGCCAGTGTCCTGATTTGTTGGCGAGTCTCTCCGAGTTGTCTTTCTCCAGAGTTTGGTCGTAAAGTTGTAATAGTGGCAAAGGATCAGATTTGGATAATACTTCAATCGCATGGTGTATAAATCTGGAATCAGATTAAAATATTCACTGAGTTTGTTAACTTTTTATTAAATATAAAATCCACATTTCGGGCCAATATATCACATTGTGAATAACTAAATCCTGATGAAGATAGTGATTACGTCTTTTGGGAAGACCAACTTTCTTCTCAACAAAATCTTATCGAGTTCCTTTTTTTTTAAAAATCAATGAATGCATTGATTTTAAAAGATGAAAAGCTTACTTGATTCCGCCTTTTTCCCTCATTTTCCTGACGCTGAAGTTGAGATGTCCCCCAGAGAAGAAGGCTTCCCCGTTGACCGGTGCGGCTTTCAGAGTGACCCTCAGACCGTACATCTCCGCCAGCCTCAGTAGGATGTACCGGGACATCTGGAGGTGGTCCCCCACCGTCACCCCCAGGCATGGCCCCACCTGATACTCCCACTGAAAGATACATGCAAACCTAACCATATAATAGGTGTAACTAAACAAAATACTGTCCTCTTTATTTTAGAATTCACATTTTTTTGTCTGTGTTATTGTATAGCTTTATTTCATCTAATAATTTATAAGATTTCTAGAACATAAAGAAAAAATTCCGCCAAAAGTCGTTGATGTATCATCTTGTCGACAGATTATATACTACCAGGTATCTGTACAGATGAGAAATACCTGAGATGGCCCATTTTCCCGTATACATCCACTGACGTATATCCCGGCGTAGATGCAGGCTTGAAGATGTTTGAGTGACAGGTCTCTCTCTATCCCGACATTCCTGTCGTGTTCATGTCCAATACTGCAGTAAATAACTGAGGGGGAATAGTAATTGAATTGATTCTCATGGCAAAAGAACATGGCTAAGTTATTCTACAAATTAAGATTTATCTTATAAAGTAATCAAACAATTGTGTGTAACTTTTTTTACCCACAATTGTACAACGTCTTATTGTTCAAGTGAATAATTTTACATATTCTTTTCACAATATCTAAACATTCACTGAAGATAATGGCTGCAGATCTGTAGCGTTATGGTTTTATATATTTGTCTTTGACCATAACGCTACAGATCCCGTAATGCAAAAAAGGTGCAATTTACGGCGCAATATTTTTTGCGCACTTTGGGGAGAATTCATCCACTTTCCAGCATCGGTCAATTAACTACCTCTCATTATCTAATTCTAGCCACATTATGTAGCCATTATGTATATTTTATCCACCTCCTAACCATTTATAGTTGTCTCTACATGCAATAAACTCGCTTGAAGTGAATTTTCAGCAGTCTAACAAATAATTTTAATCCAGCGAGTTTATCACTTGTAGAGACGACTATCAAGGGTTAAGAGATGGATGAAATATACAAATTAGTTAAATAAAGTGCCTAGAATTAGGGAGTGAAAGGTAGTTAATTGATCGATGCTGGAAAGTGGGTAAATTCTCCCCAAATTGCGCAAAAAATATTGCGCCGTAAATTGCACCTTTTTTGCATTACGGGATCTGTAGCGTTATGGTCAAAGACAAATATATAAAACCATAACGCTACAGATCTGGAGCTATGAAGATAAAGAAAGTAAAACTTATTGGAACTGATGTTCATGAACTTTAATGTTTCCGCCCTAATTCAAAATTTTCCCCTTTTGCTACTTAGTCCTGAAATAATTTTTTTTCAAAAGTTTACACAGTTTTTTCCTTTACCAGGTAGAAATAAACTGCAGCTAAATTTGTTTTTAATGAAGGTAAAGCAGCTTACTAAGTGAGGAGTAGTCGTAAGTTTTGTTGTCGTAGCTGGCTGGCTTTCCGTCGTCTCTCATTACCACGTACTCCTGCTCTATACCAAACCACGGGTCGTGGGGCTGTGTGGGACGGTGACCCGTTACTGGGTCATGTTTTAGTCTCTCCATTGTTTCAACACATTGGACTCTCGTGTTAATTCCTATAAATGTAAAATAATACTTTAAAAACTTTGTTTAAAACACCTTTATATTTTTGTTCTTTTCCCACCTCTTGGGACAAAAATCAAACAATCATACACTTATTATGCTTTTTAACACCCTCCCCCTTTCACAAAGTTGGTAAATAAAAAATGAATAAATTTAATATCATACCAGACTCAGTGGTGTTCCATTTTTGAAATTTACTTAATTAAAGGTTCACACGTGACATTTAAGCTTAGTGCTACCGGTATGTACCTGCAGGTGTGTCCAGTGTTAGCCACATGTCACAGAGAACCAGCTTATGGGGACTTTTCAGGAAGGGATTTTCAAACATGGCCACTGGCTTCATTATCATGTCAAAAAATTCAGAATCGTCTTGGTTGATGCTGTTCCACATATAATTATCCCAAACAGGACAATCTGGAGAGAACAATAATGACATTATAAAAATGAATTCAACTACGTAATGAACACAGAAGATTTTTTTGGGGGTGGGGGGTATAAAGGTTATAAATGCCATCCTTGTCAAATGATAGATAAAAGTGTTTAATAATTTTGCTTTGGGGTCGCACCTTGGACGGTCTTTGGTTCGGTGTCCACTACTCGTACTTTACTCCAGAACTGGTAGTTGGTGTGGTTCGCGAACACATACTCCAGAATGACGCGGTTTGAGGACTGAGGAACGTCAGGGGAGCTGACGAAATGTAGCTTACTGTTCACCTCCATAGCCCTGAGGCTGAACAATGCTATATTAATTCAGAGGTTTTTAATATATACAATTATTTGCATGTACTTTGGAAATGTTTTATATAATATTAAAAGGGTTTTATAGAATGATACATGGATAGTAAAATTATTTATCTAAAAAAATTAATGCTATATAATAAAATTATTGAAGGCAAAAAATCCAAAATACTTAGTATGCAGATATTCATAGTAAAAGATAGCTCATTCAAACCTGATTTATGTTGAGAATTACTGAATTATTCAGGAAAACAAACTTCCTATCTAACTAGTACAGCTACATATACACGTCTGTCACTCTTTCCTCCTGACCTTGAGAAAACAGAAATATTTATAAAAGTAGATGTACTAAATAAATGGACCGTGACCTGACCTGTTTATGAACTGTAACGAGAACAAAATGGCATAATGAGGCTTACTTTGACGTATACGGCATGTTTTCATGAAACAGTAGGTTTAGTTTATACTGAGTAAAAAGCTGACATCAGTATATGGAGATGGGACATCTATTGTAATCAACCCATTTATTTCTTTGAAAAGATCTGTATCTACTAATAATGATTAATTAGATACATTGACTTCTCGCTAACGGCTTCTCCGGTTGAAATAAATAAAAAAAAAAGATTGATAAGCAGAAATGAAAGCCAATGTATTTCTTTGTTGTATACGTTAAAAGAGAATGGTACAAAATCTAAACAAGCTCATTCAGAGAATTTGTGTCCCCCGCTGAAGGAAATAAAAGGAGGATGCTCAGATTGGGAGTCAACCCCGGATTTGCATAATTATTGAATTATGTGATAATGTACTGAAACAAATAAAAATTCCAATATGGATATAAAGATTTAACTGCTTATTCTTTAATTAACATATGTATAAAGCTTCTTTAAATATAAAATATCTATAACACAATAATATTTTGTACACGCCACACGTCATATAAATTCTTCATTTCTGATGCTTAATATTATCATTTACTTATGTTTAAAAAAAAAAAGAAAGAATAATAAGATAAACCGGAATTTAAACAGGGGGCTTCTCGCATGCTAATGCAGAATCTTCCCCCTGGACCATCGAAGAACTTGATTTAACGAGGAGTTGAATGCAATCAATAGGTCATATGCATATCGTATGCATATCGTGTATACATGTTTATATCACGTTCTAAATTGTCAATATTTCAATTTTGTTGTTTTCATAAAGAAACAACAATAAAAATCAAAGTACTTAAATTACTCGTTGGGAGTTGAACATTGTAATGTGAGAGATCTCACAGGAAGAAGAGGAACATTTTCATGTTTTAAGATACAAGTTAACTAGAGCATATTTGTAAGAGATACAACACCAAACATTAAAAATGATTTTCAATTAGATTTGAATAACGAAGATTATGGGGACAGCTTTTAGATACAAGTGCAGATTTGATAGAGATACAACACCAAACAGAAGTGATTTCAGTTGCATTTGAATATCGAAGTGTAACAATTGATGGGTTTGTGTATTGTGTATTCCAATTATGCAAGTCGGGCCTTGAGATCTGTGATTGGCTGAAGCTGATCATGTGACCTTAAACCAAGGTATATAAGCAAGCGCAGCTAAGTTGCAGGGTTCTTATAGTCCAAGTAGCAGATGGAAGAAGACTGAAGTTCAGGAGATACGGTTAGTCGGGTGGATTGCCAAATATTGAGGCTTGCCACAACTGTTTAACAATACTGGGTGGATTGCCTGACGTCGAAGGCTTGCCACAATAAATAGGTTGTATTGTATTATTGTGTGACTAACCATTTAGAGGAACGTCAACCCTCTGAGGTACTTACCTGGTAAGCTTTTAAGATAGTGTAAGTCTCTGATAGCAGTGGATGACTGTACGTCCTGAATAAGGACAATTCAGTATCTTCTGTTGTCAGAGGCTGACCACTGGGAGATTGGACTTAGCGTCGTGACTGACACTACGAGCCTGAATAGGGCAATATTAGTGTTGGTCCGGTGTCATTGGATGAACCCGTAATTTCTGTAAATTTAAGGCCGACATTCAATTGTGATTTCCCCCTAAGTAAGGGAAGGGCCATATCTGTATACATTTGCAGGCCAATCATTTTACCAATCATTTTTAAAAGGCAAATTATTTGTTATTTATATCAATCTTTGGCGAGATCCTGGAATCAACCAGGTACGACCCCTAAACACGTTACAGAAGACAATGGGCCACAATAATCACCTGAATAACTTTAATGACTTTAACCTAGTTGTTCTTATTAAGATTTTCATAAAAGTTTTACCACTTAATTTCCCCCTGCAGATACTAGTAATTAGCACTGTTTTTGAAAGGGCGCGGTGTTTGTGTGAGAGGGTGTGTGCGGGTGAGGGGGTTAGAGGAAAACAATTCAACTTACCTGAAATCAAAACTTGACAGCAATTTGACCAAAACAAAACAAACAAACAAAAATCCATGAAAATTCTCCAAACTCAAAAATCCTATTTCGAGGGATAGATATAGGTTTCAAACTTCTTTTTAAAAGCACTACATGTATATATTACTCATACACTTCCCTTATTTGACTATTTGCAACAACAAAAGGGAGTTAACTTTCAATAACATTTACAATAGTACACTACCACTTGCCAATGGAGCTGGCTAGGTCTGCAAATTTTTACCTATACGGTACTCAAAACTATTGTGCAGTGAGAGGTCTTTTTGTGCTACCACCTTCTGTGAAATTAATTGGATCTCGGTTTACATGGTCTCATCCGAAAAGTTCGTCTCCAAAAGCATCCCGTAGGCTTCGAACCTACGACGCAAGGATCAAACCTAACTTTGAATTTCTAGAGCAAACAATTTTTAACAACTGCAGAAACCCTGTTTTCACGACTCGAGTCACTCGACCGTCCAACTGATTTTAATTTTGAATGTCACTGGCGTAATTTGCTCAATAACGCGATAAAAGGGTTTCCAATTACTTTGCAATTTTCTTTGTTTTTGATTGTTTTCGTAATAAACTGAATCTCCCACTTTTATTTCTTCGTGTACAGCGTTTTTATTTGCATATTTCATTTGTTGTTGTTTTGCTTTTTTCATTAATCTATGAACGCGCGTACAGGTTTTATGTTGTTCCTGAAACGCTATTATATGTAAGTCTTCACCCATGTACTTACGTCTAGGTTTCAAAATTTTATCGATGGGTAAAACAACATCCCTGTTGTACAGCAAGAAAAAGGGTGAGAACTTGGACGATTCATTGATGTGAAAAGGAACTGCAGCTAATGTCTGATTGAGATGTATGTCCCATGTCGTCAGATTATCTTGTAATTTCTTAGACAAAACATTATGCATTGTGCGGTGGAATCGTGCAACTTTTGCGTTACTTTGTGGATGGTAATATGATGTAGTAACGTGTGAGATGTTCAGTTCTTGTAACGTTTCTCTGACAATTTTGTTTTCATTTTCTGTCCCATTGTCCGTGACGATTTGCAAAGGCGCCCCATATCTTGGAAAGATTTCTTCTAAAATCAAATTAGCAATTGTCTCTGCTGTTTTATCTGGCACAGCAAAAGCCTCAGGCCAGCCACTGAATAGATCAACAAACCCCACTATATATTTGTTCCCCGATAATGACCTAGGGTATGGGCCCGACAAATCCAACCCAATTTTTGCAAAGGGATATGGAGGTATGTCTGTCTCCTGAAGTGGTGGTTTTAACTTCTTTAAGGACCTCATAGAACACGTAACACACTTGGTTACATAAATGTAAACTTCTTGGTACAAGTTTGGCCAGTAATACTTTTGCCTAATAGAGTCAAATGTTTTGTCTATTCCCATATGCCCAATATCGTCATGGTATTGTTTAAGGTCAGACGACACGTTCCTCAAAAATATATAATTTTTCCTAAGAATTCGTCACTGAAGTAGAGGTACTTAAACAAGTTTCCTTACAAAAAATAAGGGTACCTTACCAGGCATTTGGACAAGATACTACATGGTCATATTTCTTATATAACCCTTATAAGTAATTTTCTGAATAGCCCATATCACAATTTTTTGGTGTACTTTTACTGAAAAACATTTTAAAAACATTGTAGAAATCAGGAGAGAATGACAAATATGAATAACTTTTGATATAAAACCAAGAGATACAAAACATAAATTTGAGGAACGTGTCGTCTGACCTTAATGACACCATTCCTGTAGTGTTGAGGAACATACAAGCGTACGACAGGATCATGGTCCAGATTTGTTAGGAAGTACACAACATCATCTATTAGCATGTATTTTCTTAAGATTGTTTTATCGGCCCTTCCTTGTAAGATAGTATTTTTGATTTTTAATATTTCTGGATCTTTGATTTGTTCTTTGACCATATCAACATTTTCTTCCTTTAAAATTTCAAGGTCATTTTTGAAAGGTATATCTTGTCTTTCAAGTTCGCAACTAGCGTATTGTTTAGAGTCAAAGGAATTCGAATCCAAGAATTTTATTTCAAATGTCTTATCATTTACATCAGGGTCAACAAACTTCTCGTTTTCCCCTTAATTTATTTCAGGATTGTCTGGTAATCTCGACAATAAATCTGCGCACGTATTTTCTGTTTCTGCGACGTACTCTATTTTACAATTGTAACCAGCTATACTCAAAGCCCAAAGTTGTATCTTTTTGTTTTTCATTGGCGCTTCCAATAAGTATTTCAACGGCTTATGATCTGTTTTTATCACAAACTTTGCATTGTGTAAGTAGTGGTCTAGTTTTTGTAACGCGTAATGTGTTGCGTATGCTTATTTTTCTACCGTTGACCATCTCGTCTGAGTATCGCTCAGTTTGTTTGACAAATAATAACTTGGCTTTTCATATTTTACCCCATGAATTATGTCATCGCGTTCATCTGTTTCTTGAACCAAGCACGCCCCTATTGCTTTGTCAGAAGCATCCGTATACAAAATGTATTCTTTGTTCAAATCTGGATAGGCTAACAACGGAACCACGGTTAAACTTTCTTTTAAGTAATCAAACGCTCTTTGAGAAATTTCATTCCATTTGAATTTTGCATACTTTTTTGTTAAGTCAATTAGTGGTTCGGCTTTTTTTGAAAAGTTTGGTATGAACCTTCTGTAATAGCTACACATCCCTAGAAAACTTCTCACGTCTTTAACACAGTTTGGTACAGACACATGCCGAATTGCTTAAACTTTATCTTCATCTGGCTTAATTCTATTTTTATTAATTACAAAACCTAAATATTTTGTTTCATTTTTCAGAAAACTGCATTTTTTCAGTTTTAATTTCAGTCCATGTTGCTTAAGCCTATCAAGCACATTCTGAATATGTTTTATGTGATCTTCATATGTTGCAGAATAGATCAAAACATCGTCAAGATAAGCGGTAGCATAGAGTTCATAACCTTGAAGAACCTCACTCATTAATTGTGAAAAGATTTGTGGAGCATTACATAACCCAAATGGCATCACAATGAATTCAAATAAACCTCTGTGACAAGTAAAAGCTGTTTTCTCTTTGTCGGTTTCATCCATAGCAACTTGCCAATAACCGGATTTGAGGTCTAAACTTGAAAAATACTTAGCATTCCCCAAAGTAGCTAAGATGTCATCTATCAAAGGCAAAGGGTATGAATTCATTTTAGTTATTTTATTCAGTTGTCTGAAATCAACACAAAATCTTTTCGACCCGTCCTTTTTGTCTACTACTACAATTGGAAAACTCCACGGAGATTTTGACCTTCGTATGATATCGGCACTTAACATTTCATCTACTTTTTTTTCGACAATTTGACGTTTATTTAACGGTACTCTGTATGGTCGCAGTCTGATCGGTTTATGATCTCCCGTGTCAATTTTCATTTTAACCGTGCTTGTTTCACCCCTACTAATGTTATTGTGATTTAAATTCAAGACACGTGGTTTAGGTTGATCTATTCAAAGGTTATAGGGTAAAACCGGTTTTATAAATAAAATTGGCAGTAAACATGATATTGCTATAGCCTGTTTCTTTTGAAAACATATCCTGTAATAAATGTTTCCAGATCTTTCTGAAAGACTTTCACGATTTTCAACAGAAAAAGGGTGGCTAAAGGAGGGGGTGCTAAAATAACAATATATTTTATACTTTTCGGTGAAAGTTAGAGCTCACTAGTGACCGATTCGCTGGTAAAAAATGTGCATTATTATCTACACTGACAAACCTGTGTTTGCCTTATATGGCTATTGTTATAAATGCGCACAGAGGATCTTACCATTAGCAACTGACCAATCGTTGAATATTTAGCAACGTTTACGCCAAATACATGTTTACATTTTACTTCGAAAACGTAGTTCAGATTAATCTACGATCATGCTAATGGACTGCAAAATAAAAAAAAAACGTTCTTACAAACAAAATACAAAGATAAGAAACTATTAAAGATGTTACGGGCGTTTTTAATTTGCTGTTAAATTGAAAAAAAAAATGTTTAATAATATGTAGTTTGTGTCTAGTTCAGAACACCATCGCTTCAAGGGCAAGGAAAATGAGCAGCATCTCTTATGCATTGAAATGGACAAAACTTTGTTTACGTTCGTGATCACGTGTTCGGCCAGGGAATTCACCTGGCAATTGTATTCACCGATAGTACAACAAAGGAATGAATACAGACGCAAATCGCTTTTGCAGTATAACTTTCAGAATCCTAGACTTCCGCCGTTTATTTAACAAATGAATTGTTTGTCATTATGAGCATGAAAATAATATTTTTAAAAATGCTTTTCATTTACCGTAAGATTTTCCTTTTTTCAAGCGTAAAATTCCGGTAGTATTCGTAGTAACCCATAATGCATTACTCATTCAGCTGATTGGTCAGTTAAAACCATGCTTGTGCCTCATTTGCTAATCTGACGCCAAAAAACATAGTCCCGGTTCCCATGCAAAAATATTTGTCCAAAAAGAAGTTCATGACTGCAGAAAATTTTATTATAAAGAATACTTATTTAAGTTTGAATGAATGTAAAAGAGATCAATAGATTGAAGTACATTTCTACAGACATTATCAGCTGATTCTAGGGTGGTGAAAACTGAAACGCAACATAACTTTTCTATTTACTATGCCTCCACGTGCTAGTCACTTCCCAGCCACATTTCCGTGAATAATTTACCCTATCTCGCTGAAGTCTCGCTAACTCTCGCCAGAGCTACTGCCAGAGCTACTCTGAACTCATCGGGTTTTATAATTTGCAGAACACCGAAAAATAAAAGGTTCCGAACACATTAGAAGGGGTGTGTTTGACCCAAATCTGTTTCACTTTCAGCAAAAAGATCTTTATTAGCAATTAACAATTTTGTAATTCTCGTTTTATTCTCTGCTGGCACATCAACTTGCTCTAAGTTTATTTGACTTGAAGTTTTGCATGCATTCTCGATTTTATTGATGGAAGCGATTGTTGATTTACTTACATTTTCTGCTCTACCAATCGGACAGCCTCGTTTAATTTTAATTGTTTTATTGGTGTTATTTACAATTAAAATGGGCAATCTGTTGTTATTTTTAACTTTTGTTAAAGAATTGCCTATCATTAGCCCTGGTTCGCCTCCCACAAAACCATTATCAAGAGATGAGATTTCTACTAAATCATCAGTTGTAATAAAACTTCTTTTCAATTTGCCGTGACAAACATGCACAATTTGAGGTTTGATAACAGATTTCCTAGTCGCTTGTACAACTGCAGAGATGTGAATATCTTCTTGAAATGGAATGTATGTTTTCCCAATTCTAAATGACCCTAAATCATTATATAAGCGCACACCATTCTTGATCAATCAGTCGCGCCCCAATATGACATTTCTATTCATTTCCTCAATGACAAAAAAGGATGATTCAAAGTCATGCCGCCAACTTGAAAACTGACATTTGTTTTTCCTTTGATTTTCAACGTATCACCATTTACAGATTGTAAATTGACTCTTTCTTTAGATAATTGTGAAATGTTATGAAAGGACCTAAAAACTTTTGAATGAATCAAAGAGACTTCCGCACCAGAATCAATAAGTGCGCGAAATTTCTGACCGTTAATCTTAATAATACAAGAATTTGGATTTCCTGCAATATTAATTTTGAAATTTGGAATGTTTTTATTTTCAATTTTATTCTTTGATTCATGCAAATGTTTACTCCTTACAATGGCCCTATTTTGGAAGAAGTTTACTCGTTTAACTGATCTTTAGTTTGGTTTTTACAATTTCGTTTAATGTGTCCTTTCTTTCCACAATTCCAACATTCAACACTCTGATAATTTGCTGCTCTATTTACTGAATAAATACTTTTTCTCTTTGGTGTTGTTTTTGAAGGGTGTTTAGATCTATAATGGTCGGCCTCCATGGGTATATGGGTCTGCTTAGTACCCGACCTGAGTTCGAATCGCTTATACAGGTTTTGTTCAGTCATAGCACAGTTTATAGCTGCTTACAAAGTTGCAGGGTTTCACGCATGGCCTTGAATTTCAATTTGTCTTGTAATAAACCATCAACAAATATTCCGATCAATTGACGTTCAACTAAAGGTCCTCCTTCGAGACCTTTATATGCTTCTTCAGCCAATGACAATAATCTTTCAGCGGAAATCTGAACATTTTCTTCGGGTTTTTGGTGAACTTTTTGTAATAACATGAACGCATGTTGAGAATCAGTTACTTCAGCAAATCTTGTGGATAATTCATTTTACAAAGCATTCCATGTCCCCCCTGGGTTTTTCGTGAGAATTCGTTGAATAAAGTCTGAAACCGCCCCACGGCTAGAACCATAAGCCACAATTTTGACTTTTTCATCTGATAGATTGTTCATGAAAGAGTACTTTTCAATTGATTTTAACCAATCTTTAAATTTGCTAGGATCTCCCTCATACGGTGTTATTATATTTGAAATCCCATTTGTACCAACTGCATTTGATAAACATTTAACTGTAGAATCAAGACCGTCAAATTTAGTTTCTATTACAGTCGACAGGGTCATAAAGGCACCCCCTAAGTCGAAACCGTTCCCCATGTCTTGGTTGTCCATACCGTAAAATCGAGGTATAATAAAACAGTTACTTACAGTAGACTTGGGTTTCTTTTCACTTTTCAGCGTTGTGAGACTTCCCGTTCTTGTCCTGGTCACGGGCACCAATTAATCCGGTATATAACACAATTAGCCAATGTGTTTGGATTAAGAAGACTTTTGTAAGTTTATAGTTTTATTA
>PRKT01000387.1:151060-199766 GCA_003671525.1 Saccostrea glomerata
TAACTGAAGATATATAATTATACAAAGCACTTAGGTCATTTGATTTAAAGACACCAGGCAGGTGTCATATTATTATCTGTATATATTGCATTCATTCATATCCCCAGTAAAACTCGGTAATCCGAGCACGGACCTACTGGCCGCTCAGATCCGACACGTTACAGTAGTACTAGTACGTTGCAATTTAGTGTCAATCTTAAAACTTAATTTTCGTTTCACTGCTTTAGTGTAACTGAGCTAGATACGATATGTAATGTGTATAATGTGTTACATATACTTTCTTAACGTCAAAATAAAATAAAGGCGCTAAGAATGTTTTATTTTCAAAATTTAATTGATGCTACCATACCTATCTAATAGATCAGTCCAAAGAAAAGGCGCAAATATTTACTCGTGGCGTTTGGCGCGAAATTATGAATGCTTTTTATAATTCTTAGACAGGTGAACTGTTGCAAAAGTACCATGGTATACACAAGTATATTTAGAGCAGTACTCCCAATAGCTTAATGGTTAGCGCGTTGGGGATATAAAAGTAAAAAAAAAAGCGCATTCACGTTGGCGACATGATTTCAATCCTCCTTGTGACCAAAATTTTGAATCTCTTTTCAGCTCGATTTTACATGGGTTTCTTTTCCTAAAACGGACGGAAGACCTCTCGTTGCTCGCAACGAGATTTTATCTAGTTATTAAGGTCTTCCGTCTTCACGGAAGACCTTATAGTGATTCTACTGTTTCTTATTATTATTATTATTCTTATTTTTTAGACAAATTTTGTGCACGCTATATCTCGAGAACTATTCATCGCTTTTTTATCAAACTTTCAGGGATGATGCGCTCTTATATGCCATTGTTAATTTTGGAAAAATTTTAGAACAACTCGCTTTTGGTGCCAAGTTATGGCCATTTTCCTGATTTTAAAATGAAATTTTGTCAGTTCGAGATCTAAAGAACTACTAAAGATATGAACTGGAGACTTGTTGGAGAAGATAGGGCATGACTTCTAAATATGCGGAATGTCCTTTTCGTGTGTCGTCACTACTTCCGGTCGCTACCGGAAGCGAATTAAAAAAATCAAAATTTTCAACTTTTTTGTTTTTCATTATTTTTCTTTGATTTTAAATAGGTTAATAGAGACTTCTAAATGAATGCAAAATGTTTAATTTGTTTAAGAATTAAAGAAGCCAATCTCGAGAAATTCGCATTTAAAAATTTGAAGCGGTGTTCCCGATGGCGTAATGGTAAGCGCGTTGGATTTTCACGCGGGCGACCCGGGTTCGATCCCCCGTGTCTCCTTTTTTTTTTAATCCCTTTTTAGTTTGAGTTTACATTTTTTCAGAATCAGAATATTGTACAATGTATTTGATTAAAAGTTTATATATTTAAGTGGTAGATATTCGCATTTGAAAATCTGAAGCGCGTCCATAATGGGGACTGTCACTGACTAGCCATTCAGAGTTTATGGAGTCAGCCATGCAATTAGTTGAATGAAACTACTATAAGGATAAGAATGAAATGTGAGGAGATTATTGAAGTGTAATGTCACAGTTACTTTGCAATTCTGTTTCAAAGTATAGGGTATCAGAAGTTTCTTCAAACGTCTAATTTGATTGCCTTTGTATGTATCTCAAAGTAGAAAACGATATGACCGACTGCAAGTGAAATATTTCTTAGAACCTATTGTTTTGTACCACGGACAAATTATTCTCAATTACGGTTATAATCACATGTAATAGCTTTTCAATAAACTTGTCTGAATAATGCAATCAATATATAATAGTAAGTATTACGTTGCCGTTGCTTATTCCCACACGTCAAATGCGATAAATAGCAAAGACAAAAATAAGCAAACAATTTCCTTTTGAAAATTGTTTAATGATGTTGATATATTTATTTTTTTTAGTCCAGTCTTTTCCATCGTCTCAAGCCACGGTCCAGAGTCCGCATTTATAGCTCCTGAATGGGAGATGATCGTACATTTTGGCCGTCGTTTGCTATGATGAGTCTTTTCAGGAAAGTGTAACTTATTGGGATAGTACACTTTGGGGGTAAACAGGAAAATAGAACGTGAAAAAAAAAATCATGACGATTTCACTTCTTTGGTGCCACATTCCAATATACGTTTTGTAGAGTGTAATTGATATACTTTCTTAATACTTTCCAGGCAATAAGAACGTTCTTTTTTGTTTGTTTGTTTGTTTTTTTAAAAAATATTATTGAAGCTATCACACAAATATCGATGATTGCTGGTAAAATTGCGCTGGTGGTTTCCATATCGAATTTTAACGATTAAATCGATCTGGGTTTATAATCTCGACTTTAGTTGTCAAAGTGTCTTTTTATCTTTTCATCTAAATTTACGTTCTCATGTCTTTAAAATAGATGTGTCAGAAACACTACTACCCGCACTAAGGTGTCCGTCTCTAAATACACACGCCTTCATATTGGGCTTTTCAAGGAAAAAGTCAAAGTAATTCTATCATGTACACAGTATATGTATTCGTCAAATTGAGCATAAAATTCTCAGGTGACCATGTGACCTATGAGCCTCTTAATATATGTATTTCATATACTTATTAAATTCATTACCAGTCTGAAAAAAAAAGAATTTAATTAATGATGTAAATTACATTTTTTTTAAAAAATTGCCCATATTATAAATGCAACTTCTAAATTTACTTTCTCAACAACAACAACTAATATTATTTTAGTACAAAGCGTTTTTGATGAATGTATTAAAATGTGCAAACATTTTTTTTTAACAAAAAAAAAAACCTTTGAACATCTAATCCAATGAATTTGTCAATCCCCCCCCCTAAACACACAATTTTAAAAAATATGCCTAGGTGGCAAAGTTCTGTTAAATTGTCGTTTGTTACGATAATTTAGAATTTGTTCTTGTACTCTTCATGTTTGCATGTGTATACCTTTTTGGAAATTTCTTCATCACATTGGGTTTGCGTCACCTATATTTAGATAGCACCACTCGGCACACCTCGGCCGTCTTGTACTTCATCTGATGTAGTCGACAGCCAAGGTTTGTCGAATGAATATAGCACCATGCTGGTGCAGTGTGTTGTGATATAAGTTGAAATAATTCATTTTGTGTTTTAACTGGATTATACTTCATGAAGTTGGAAGGACAATTGACAGTCAGTAAGTACAAGTTTAAGTATAGATTGGGGTAAAATAAATCGTAATGCAGATTGTTAGGTTAAATAAGATCATCGCCAATCGGCAATCCTCAGCTGACTCCTGCTACGAGTCATCCGAGGAACTCCGATTGGATCATCGCTTGCCACAGTAGACGACTTTAACATTTACAAAAGTTATTCCCCTTTGCATGGTCAATAGGGGTCAAACAGCGTAAGACACTGTTTTCCCTCTATGACCTTACCAACTTTATGAGTCAGTATCTCAAAAATAAAGTATGTAAATTAATTTAATATGATCATTACTTTTATCAAGTTGTCCCATATTCCGGTAATACAGATACAGACCGAAATTGAAGATTAAAAATATTTCCAGGTAACTACAAAGGACAAGCGTTTCGCCGACAACAGGAGATAACTCTTAGGAAAGTGAAAATCGTCTATTCCACATTGTGGAGTTATCTCCCGTTGTGTCTCACACTTAAGTAAAAAAAAACCAGCCCAGAATATTTCCTGAGAAGCAAGGAAAAGCAAAACAAAATTTAAAAAAAACAAACAAAAAAGAAACCAAAACAAAATTAAAATAATGATGGTGGGTGTCTATGTTTTCTAAGGGGGAATGTCTAAAGTTATTTTTATTTGCTTCAATTTAAAGTCCTATTGAAATAACTCTACAATTAAATTTCCAGTGGTTGGGGGGGGGGGGCAATCTCCCTACACACTCCCTGTCCCTGAAATGACAATTGATCTTAATTGTAACTCCCAAATAGTAAAATATTTTTTTCCATTTGACTACATTTTTGTTTCTTGTTTCTTATTATTATGTCTGTCTGTTTGCTTGTCTGCAGAAACTTTGACCTTGTCCATAAGTTTTAAGTGGGTTGCACTATAATGATATATACAATGGTTTCCACATTTCATAGGTAAATTCCTTGTGACAAGACCTTTTATTTGGGTACCGCCAACTTTGACTTTTTGATCTCTTGACCTTGGAGTTTGACCCACTTTTACAAGAAAAATACAAAATTTTAAACTTGGCCTAAGTTTTAACAATTGGTGCTAGGGCTTTCATGCTTAACATGCATGTGTATTCATTGTGAACTTTCAACAAGTATAAATATTTTTGACCTTGACACTAGAGTTTGGCCCACTTAAATCAAACTTTAACCTTGGCAATAACTTTTGAATAGGAAGTACTAGGGATTTCTCATTTCACATGTGTATTCCTTATGACAATTAAGACTTTCCTTTTGATACCAACAATTTTAAACCATTGACCGTGGAGTCTGACTTACATTTGAGAAACTGGCATCAGTGTTTCACAAACACATCTTGTCTTAATTATTTTTAAGTGGCTGTGTTTCCATATGAGTGAAAAAACAAACAAACAAAGAAAAGTATACATGTACATGTTTTTATTCAACATATATACATCTGGTCATATCTCTTGTTATCCCTTGAATCAGAAATGATGATGTAACTATTTTAAAAATTATTATCATAAGAGTTGAAAAGTTTGCATGTGCATCTTAAAATTGACAGAGTTCTGTGTTTGAATTAAATTAGGTATAGCAGTTTAACTTTACTTTGCTACTCAAAGCACCTCAATTTAATATTTTCAATCATACTGGTTTCTGAAATGTACAGTTTTTTCAACAATAAAGACATGTCATACATTTTCAGCTTCTCAAAAAAGATATATGGAAAAAAAAACTCAGTTGTAAGTCAGTCTGTATGTCACAAAAAAATTAATCTTGGTCATCATATGGTCATAAGTCTTTTGAATGAGAAGAGCCAGGACTCTCATATTAAACATGTATGTGTATTTGAATGTATTTACCTGTGACAATACCATTTTAAATATACCATGCTTTTTAAAATAATTTTTCACCTGTGACCTTGAAGTTTGACCTACTTTCAAAAAATTTAATTGTTTTAAATCAATCAAGATCGGGCATTAATATTAAACATGCATGTATATATTCATTAGGGCCCCCCTTGGCGGGCGCCCTATAGTGATCAGTCTGTCCGTCCGTCCGAGATCTCTTGTTCGGAGCATATCTTCTCTTTCCTTGGCCCAATCTGGCTCAAACATTACCCCTTGGGTAACCAATGTGCAGTGACCTTAAACCATGTTTCTAGGTCAAAGGTCAAGGTCATAGCAGAATTGTATGAAAACTCCTTGTCCAAAACATATCTTCTCTCCCCTTAGCCCAATCTGGCTCATACTTCACCCACAGAGTGCCCTTGGGTTACAATGTGCAGTGACCTTGAACCATGTTTCTAGGTTAAAGGTCAAGGTCATAGCAAAAATTATATGAAAAATCCTTGTCTGGAGCATATCTTCTCTCCCTTGGCCCAATCTGGCTAATACTTTACCCACAGAGTGCCTTTGGGTAAAGGATGTGCAGTGACCTTGTTTAATATTTCTAGTCAAAGGTTAAAGTTATAGTAGATCTATCCATGAAAAATCTTTGTTTGGAGCATATCTCTGCCCTTTGTCCAACAAGGTTCGTATTAATATCACAGTGCCTTTGGATGAAGGGTGTACAATGATCTTGAACCTTGTTAAAGGTCTAAGGATAAGGTACACGTACGTCATAGCAGAATAAAATCATTATTATATGAAAAGTCCTTGTCCTGAGCATATCTTCTCTCCCTTTTGTCCAGTGTGGCTCATACTTTGGGTGAAGAGTTTGCAGTGACCTTGAACCATGTTAAAGGTCCAAGGATAAGGTCATAGCAGAATCATCATTATTAAATGAAAAGTCCTTGTCCAGAGCATATCTTCTCTCCCCTTTGTCCAATGTGGCTCATACTTCACTCACAGAGTATCTGAGTATCAGTGGTAAATTGATTTGCAGTGACCTTGAATAAAATTTCTAGGTCAAGGGTCAAGGTCAAAAATAGCTTTATGTTTAAAATCTTTGTTCGGTACATAATTTTTTCCCTTAAGTCCAATCAGCCTCAAACAAATTGACTGGGTATGTGATTTTCCTACCATATTATGATAGAGGATATGCAACAATATTCATAGAGGATACATTTCTAAAAGTTTTTTAATTGTATTATATTGCATAAATCAATAAATATAGATCTCAGGTTAGTTTGCTTAATTAAAAGAAAATTAAAAAGATTAAGGTCCATAAAAGCAAGTAAGAATTTTGTGTCTGTGTATTTACTAAATGACATTTAGATCTTATAGACAGAGTGCAATTAGTGTTAATTTCCATAAATAATGTATATCAAATGCTTCGTATGCACAATAACACTATAATAAACAAATATATACTTGCTAAATCATTTTCAATCACCCAAAACGATTTTATATCAACAGACAAATGAGAATCAGAATTTTATATTGAATGTGTAAAATTAGAACCGGATCCGTAAAAGTGTGGGCCTTCCTTATATAAGGAGCAAGTAATGAACTCTAGCATATCTATAGTATACGCATTTTGTAGTAAATTATTTGCAAAATTAAGTGTTTTAGTTTTCTTTCCTTTCCCCCTTAATTCTTTAAGATAATGAGCAATCAAATGATTAAGTTTCGTTCGGTAAAAAGAGTAATTCTGTAATTGAGATTTAGATTTGTCATTGGAAGTCTTAAAAGGCAGCTGAAAATTTCTTTGTGAAAATCACAGTAATGAATAAAGATACATGTAATTAAGATAAGAAAAAAAAACTGCCAAAACA
This sequence comes from Saccostrea glomerata, assembly GCA_003671525.1. Classification (NCBI taxonomy): domain Eukaryota; kingdom Metazoa; phylum Mollusca; class Bivalvia; order Ostreida; family Ostreidae; genus Saccostrea; species Saccostrea glomerata. The sequence goes on from PRKT01000387.1 coordinate 157,906, forward strand.
CTTTTATACAGAAGTGAATAAAAAAAAGTAATGTTTGATACTGTTTTCTTGTATGAATGACTCATCTGCTATGTTCAAAACATGTACATACTAGTTTGGACTCTTCAGCTTTTCAAAGATTTTAATTGTCACCAAGTATAACGAAAAACATTGACAGTAAGCAAAACATTGTCTTTGTTCATGTTCTTTGTTTATATAATTTACCACAGACAAATAGGTGTAATATTTCTACTTCAATGACCCTTATAACATAATTATATATGCTTTCATCTTTGTCCATGTTGGTGACTTGACTTTTAATAAAAATGAATCTTTCTTGTGCAACTAAAATATATACTTGTATCAGAAGCATGAAAACCATTTCTTTATAATACATCCCAATTGTGATAATATCATTTGAAACTCAAATTAAATGATCGATGTACAAAATAAGTAATTTTTTAGCAAGATTTTGTTTGAAACCTCCTCCGTGATCTTTTCATGTATATGAAACAACAGACTGCAGTTCAGATTGATATTGAAAAAAAATCTCATATCAGACAATTTTCTCCCCTCAAGACCTAATTTCATACGTTTTAAATGATTAAAAAAAATTGTTTTGATCAGAATTATTGTTTTGAAAATTATATTAAACATCGATGCTTTGTAAAACTGTCAAATTTATTGAAAATACAGAAATCACCAATTTCCCGATTAGCTGTTATTTACTTTGTTTTGAAATGCACTATTACAGCGTCATGATAGCTGTAATACACTGGCATGATTTCTATACGAACTTCCATTTCTTTTGTGATATATACATGATCCAGTATAGTATCACCGTCTGTTGTAGCAAGGTTTACTTTCTGCTTGAAACCGTTAGTCTCCAACATCTTTTGAATCGGTCCTTCCAATGTAGCGTCTTCATTGAAGTCTCCAAGTATTAGGCATTTAGAATATTGTACTTTAAAGAAATCAATAACCCTTTGAAAGTGTTGAAGAAAACATCTGACACTGAGTACACTTGGTCGATATACAACGATGATAATAGTCTTTTCCTCGCAAAGTTCCACGGCCATTCCCTCAATATTATTTTCGGACAAAACATGAACTAATGCCTTTTCCTTTCTTTTCTTGTAGATACCAACACCCCCACCTTTTGCTGTGCGAAGTTTATCCAAACATTCCACACTTTCATCATAAGACTGCTCCCTTGTAGTGTGATTGAATTCGAAGTCTTTGATTGCAAAGGCTTTAGTACAGTCATTGTCTGTCAACCATGTTTCTGTTACACATATAAAGTTTGCATGAAGAAATCTGGTATCACTTTTTAGGTCTTGAACATGTCCTCTTAAACTCTGCACATTAAGTAAGACAATAGTTTTGAATTTTTCAATTTCTGTGGAGATATTTGGGAAATCGTGTTCAGTGATTAATTTTTCCATCTTACTCAGTGCTGATTTCACATCTGGATTGGCGTAAATTTTTTTCTCCAGTGCATTTTCATCTCCTGTTTCTATAAATAAACCATTCTGGGAAGTGACACGACTAATAGCAACATATGCCTGTCCTGCAGCGAAAGTACGATCTAAATTTACTACAACACTGTTTGTTGTCATTCCTTGAACTTTATGCGCTGTGCATGCCCATGCGAGTTTCAAAGGAAATTGATGTCTGACAACACTCTTTGTATTTTTCTCTTTGATATCTTCTTGTATTCTTTGAATAAGGACTTCATTTCCACGTGTTGTTCCTTTTCCCTGCAGTCTCCCAATGTCTTTACAATCAAACATTACTCTAATGCTATCTACCCTATTTCTTTGCTCAGCTTTTCCAAAATCGATAGCTGAAATATGCCCCATTGCACCATTTACAAGGCCATCTTCAACATTGATATTTCTTGTCAACATCACTCTAGCATTCACAGACAACAGCAAAGAAGCTGATAAGCCATCTGTTCTTGTTCTAATGAATGGTTTCTCACGTAAGGTAAGCTTTCCTGTAGTTTTGTCTTTCTGATAATCTTCTGCAGTAATCTCCATCAGTTCTTCACAGTTAGTACGCAACATCTTCAGATTATACTCATTTGCTTCATTATTTGTAGGATACACATGCAAAACGCCATCTGGTCCATCTCTAATACATTCTTTCAACATTGTTTTCGCCTCTTCTGATAGAGGTTCTGTGATCGTTCGAATTCGTAGTGAATTTAAAACTGATGCAAATGCAGCATCGTCTCGTTGTCTCATTATTTCGTCCAACTCAATGATTTTGAAAAAGTCTAACCAGTAGTCTACTGGATATTCCCCATTTTCTTTGTACAATATTTCTAGTTTTCGTTGTTTCACTGGTGGTAGTTGAAAGAAATCACCAACAGCTATAACCGTAATACCACCAAATGGTTCTTTGCATTTCCTGATTTGGACCAAGCGTTCGTGTATATAATATAGAAGTCGCTTAAAAACCATGGAAACTTCATCAATAATAAGAATCTGCAATGATCCTAATCTTGTTCTCATTGCACTCAAACTTTGTTCTTTCAGAGGTTCATATGGAATGGGAAGAGCTTTCGTTAAAGAAAAGACATGGTGAATTGTATTTCCCCCAATATTAAAAGCCGCTGTTCCAGTAAAAGCTGTTAGAAGAACTGACAAATCTGTAGGAGACAAAACTGTTTTCTCAAAAATTCGAGAGGCTTCATACTGTATGGTCTTGATTAAGTGGCTTTTACCTGTTCCTGCACCTCCAGTAATGAAAATATGTAATGGTTCTATTTTCTTCCCACCTACTTTTTTCAAACACCACTCACGAACTAAATAGAAAACTTGTTTTTGTTTTTCATTCAAACTTCTTAATAAAGGAAGCATTTCTTGTCTTGAGCTAGAATACTCTCTTATATGGTATATAAATTCTGAGGAGCCGTCATTTTCAATTTCATTAGTTATCTCTGGTTCTTTGTTTTCAGACTGCTCAATTCTCCTCTTTTCGTTAAGACATTCTTCCCGATTTCTTTCAGTCTCCGGACAAAGATTGGCCCAAGCATCCTCAGGTTCACCACAAAGTTCTAACATTTCTTGGGCATTTTCAAGGGCATCCTCATTCTTTGAGAAACTACTGCGGTTATTTTCCACCACATTCCGCACTGATTGCAATTTGTTTTCACCATTCAATTTGACAAATCCGTTTTCAAAAAGCGTCTGGTAAAACTCAAATCCAGGTGGTTTCAGTTGATCTTGGGTCAAATATGGAAGGAAAAGCTGAAGTATTGATTGATAATATTTTTCTGATGCATTTTCAGGGTTGAACCTTGGATATCTTATAACAGCTGGTTTACTTCTAGTTCTTTTCTGCACGTAACCATTTCCATTTTTCAATTCATACACTCCTTCTTTTTCTCCCTGAGGAATCTGAGATTTTGCCAAAACACGGAATTCAGAGCAAAATTCTACAAGGCACATTTCGGGAAAAGGGTGTACATCAGGTCGACTTTCATACCTTTCCACTATATTTGTCATCCAAATGCTGTCATCATCTTCTTCCATTTCATTTTCATTCTTTGACGTTTTTTTCATTTGTGCAAGAGGTTTACTCAAACGAGTCGGATTTTCACCCACAGGAACAAAAACTACTTTTCTTGAACTTTCTTTCATTTTTAGATTGCAAACTCTGTATACCGATTCCTGGGCACTGACCTCTCTATGGTTGAGATAAGCTGATCCAATTTTCCTTATCGTTTGTCGAGCATTCAAATTTCCCTCTGCGGATTCTACTTGAGTTTGTTTCAACAACATTCCCATTTCCCGTTCCGATTTTGAAATGTACGAAATAATGTACACAATGCAGCTAAATGGGTCAAGGATGTACTGTATATCCATATTAGCATCCCAGCATTTGAGAAGACATGTGTTGTATTGATTTGTCCACATTTCATCTGGATTTCGTTTTAAGATAGTACTTGTTTTTGTAGATAATGCTCTATGTGCCATTTCATAAACATCTTGTGATAATTGCAAATTTCTGAAAATTTCCTCAGTTGTTTTGCATCCATTCACATCATCAAGAACTTCATTCCAAACACGCAATAAAATATCTTTTGCCTGAGATTTACATAATTTTCCGTCAGTCTCAGAGTCCTCAACATCTTCCTCACACTGCTTTGTTATGAAAGTTCTTTCTGATGGTGGTCTTGGAAAGTGGAACCTACATTCTGTTCCCTTTTTCCTACATGATTTTGAATGATTCTTGCTATGTTGCTGAACACCTACAACAATTCCCCGCAATTCTGCGTCATCATTTTCTGAGGGTAGAGCACATGTGATATATCTATCAATGAAATCACAAACAGTTTCTTCCTCATCTTCACCAAATTTTGGTGCATTTTCAACCCAGTACAAACAGTGCATGTGTGGGGAGCCTCTTTGTTGAAATTCTACTCTCACAAAAAAGTCAATAACATTCCCTATTGGTTTTGATGGTGAAAATATGACATGCCTTTGAAACATATGAAATCTATGTTCAAACATTCTAGCCACAGTAACTGGATTGCTTCTTAAAACTTCACTTTTTTCTGACCAGTCCAATTCAGATGGGGATCTAGGATCATTCTCATGATGCAATATTGATCCAATAGTTTCATCCCACCGAAACTCTGCAGCAGAAAATGAACAAAACCATGTTGGGATGCCTAACTGTCGAAGCATAGCAAAAAGATCTTTCTGGGTTGCTGACCAATATGCTGGAGTCCCACGAATAGGTTGCATAAAGCGCAAAGCCTCGTCATTCCTTAGGAGTTTCGAAAGAACATCTGGATTTTGCAGCATTTCAGATGTAACTGTTTTCCCATTATCAAGCTTTGATAGAGACTTCCGTATTGAAATTTGTGTCTTTTCAATTACTTGGTTCAATTCTGACATGTATTGAGAGAAAAATATGTAATTTGTGTCTTTTGCAAATCTGTTATCAGAATTCATCAGTCTGTTGTTTAAATACCTTGAAAGTGTTATCTTCACATCTCGGTCTTCATTCCAAGAAAAGTTGCCACTTGGAAATAAATGTGGAAAGGTCTTTGCTTCATTTCCTTCTTCCTGCAACATTCTGATTGGATTTTTCCCTTCCGCTGGGGCTATATTGTAAACATCATCAAAGTAATGATCAAGAACTTCCTGTGCAACATCCACGGGCTGTAAACATGTATCAGTTACAACCTCTTGATTCTCTTCTCTATCTTCTCTCTGTATCATTTCCTCATCTACAAATTCAGTGAACTCATTCGATAACAAATCATTTTCATCACCATAGCCCTCCCATGTGGTATTGATCATAATGTCTTGGTACCATTTGTTCTTTTTCTTTAAATAGTCAAGAGCCACCATTATGTGATTTGGATCAACAAACTGGTATTCAAAATAGCCCTTGTAAGCTAGCTTACGTTTCAGCTTAACTCTTAATAACAAATTGTCATTCTCATTTCGGGGTAAACTTGTCGCCTTTTTCATATTTGATGGCACACAAACAACGGGTCCATGTACATTCTTTTGACCACCTTGTGGAAGAGCCATCACTTTCATAAATGGAATATGTAAGGCAATCAGGTGCTGTTCTAAACTGTTTAAATTCCTCAGTTCACTTGGAATTTCTTCTAGCGACATCTTATTTGCTGCTGCCTCTGCCGGTATTTTGCCATTCAATATTTTTCTATGACAAGTAAAACATATCCACATTGATGACTGTGGGCAAGACTTCGGGCATGTCAATGTACAATCGTGAATATATTTCTTCTGTATGCATGTCTGTGCAATTTTACTTGCTTGTTGTCTTTCTACATACATTTCAAATGCACATCCTTGGACTTGCTGTTCAAACAATAAACGATCACAACAGCAACAAGAGTACTCTGGGCCATTTTTTACACTTTCTTTAAACATTTTCAAAACTTCATCTTCATCTTCCAGCTTCAATTTCAGTGCATATCTCTGATTCTGAACATTCTCTTTTTTCTTCTTTTTCTCATCAGCACTAAGATAATTTCTTTTACTAGCCATTTTTACCAAATGTCTATGTTCATCATCTTTTTGGTACTTCTCTATACTCCTTTGTTTAACATTCATTCTGTGCACGTCATCATTCTTGTACTTCTCTGTACTCCTTTGTTTAACATCTGTTCTGTGGACATCATCAGTCTTGTATTTCTCTACACTCCTTAGTTTGACATCTTTTCTATGCACATCATCATTCTTGTATTTCTCTATACTCCTTTGTTTAACAACTTCTCTGTGCTCTATATCTGAACTATATTTCTCAATGCTTCTTTTCTTTTTGCTTTGTCTGTACACATTGTCTGTTATATATTTTCTTTTGCTGGATTCCTTGACTTTTAACTTGTGTTCTGCATCCAAAGAGTATTTCTCCACACTCCTCTGTTTTACTTTTGTTCGGTAAAGTTCATTGCTTCTATACCTATTTATCCCATCTGCTAGTGCCCTTAATCTAAATTTCAGGTCTGTTTTGTACTTAAGTTTTGCAGCTTTCGATTTCATTTCCCTGTTATTTACATTCTTTTTTGGAGATAAATTGAAACGCTTGGCCCTCATGCGGTTTCGATTTCTAAGTTTGTTTCCATACCAGTCCTTGCCAAGAAATTGAGATTTATCTGATGTTTTCATTAACCTTTCCATTTCTTTTCCAGCAACCCTAACCACTACATTATAATGATTCTGATTTTCATGATCTAAATAAATTGACCCTGTGGATTGAACATTTGTCGAAGGATCAATCAGTTGTCTTGAATATGTAACCCACTTTTTCTCTGTATATGTATGTACATCAGTTTGCAACAGATGACAGAGTGCAAGAATTTCTATTTCAGTTGTCCATGAACCAACGTTACACATATCTGTAACAGACAAGTGATTTTCTACAGAACATTCTGCACTTCTTACGAAAGGTTCAAACAATGTTCTATTGTGCATTAGATGCTGACATACTGCTAATCGTATTGGGTAATGATAATCCTCCACACCAGTCAAACAAAATGAAATAGCCCTAAAGAAACAATTTCCATCCCCTGTAATTTCAACACACTCGAGAGGTGCTCCTATTTCTTGCATATGGTGATTTTCTTCATCATAATCAATTCTATTTGAGTGTGGTATTCCCATAACCTGACATAGCTGTACTTTCATACTGTGAGAAAGTGGCAAATAACTAATATCATGACTTTCACTGCAAATATATTCAACATCATCATCTGCAACTGACTGAAGGCTTGCAGTTAAAATGTTTGTGTTTTCTTGAAAGATTGTTGTCGAGTCTGTATCTGGCTGTGCAACTTCCTTTTGCTTAATTTCAACATCAAATTGATCAGTAGATACAAAGTGCCTAATTGAACAATCAACACCTGTTACTTCACATTCAGTGGTACCAGAAAAACCCATTGACAATGCTAATGATAATATGTGATTATAAATATCATCAACAGATTGATAAAGTATCCTTGTACTCTTTCCATTTAAACTCATATATCCTAATGACGATCTTGAGTGTGAATCAAATGTAAAGTAACCATCTTCTGTTTTCCCAACCAAAAACGTATTTCCTCTGAAACATACAAAACATCCACTTGTTTCTCCAAGGGCAATTTGCAATGCACTTGAAAGGGAATATGCATTAAATTCATCTAAGTTTGGCTCTACATCTGACAAATTTATCAAGCTGCATAAAGGTTCATGAACTTTGAACTCAAATGGTGTATTGAAACATTCTAAAAACTGGGGCAACTCATCAACTAAAAGATATCTACTAACTATAGTTGAACTACGCTGCAAATATGTATAAAGTTCATCACCTGTTGCTAACACTTTATTCATATCTGAAGTTGTCCATTGTTTCACATTCTTTAGTTTATGGTATGCCAATGCTGCCAAGGAGTTTGCTACACATTGTGTTCCTGCATTTTCACCAAACATTAAGTCACCTTGATGAAAAGAACCTTGAACAGAAACCTTGAACATTGTTACTGGTCCATCATCACTCATACATGCACATTCAACATCATCTTGTCCATCAGTACATGATTTCTCCATTCTACATTCTGATTTCTCCATTCTACATTCTGATTTCTCCATTCTACATTCTGATTTCTCAATTCTACATTCTGATTTATTGTTCTCATTTCTATTGTCTATATTCTCAATTTGTTCATATAAATTCGTTTCAGTTCTCTGTTTAAGATTCGTTTGAAAATCCGTTTGAAAATCCGTTTGAAAATCCATTGCATCATTTTGTATCCTGCTGGACTCATCCCCCTGAGAGGATGACATATCCAGCTGCGCCTGACCTGCTGAGCCAGACACGTGCACGGTGTCCGGCTCAGGTACCCTCGGTGAGGTACAAACCCACGGTGGGGAGTCAGGGGACGGTGCCATGCCTCCGTTTCGGGCACACAGACGACTTCCCTGAGAAGATGCTTACTCAGGGCAGTTGGTTGCATTTTCTCACGAGGAGAGGCCTGCAACCTGGCCAAGGGTTTTTCCTCAAAAGGAGGCAACCCTATAGAGCCTTGACCCGGAAAATGACCGGGTGGAACTGACACAGTTCCATCTACCATCCCGCAAGGAATGGCAGAGTCTGGTGGTGCATCATCAGTAGAAGCATCTGCTGAGGGGAGTGACTGCTCCTGCCTCTTCTTTCTCTTATACAATTTCTCTTTGAGTCTTTTTTCTCTACCACACAAGCTCTTTTTTCTCCGCATCTAAAAAATTAAGAATATAAATTCTACAATGATCAATCTTGCATTGTATTCAAAAGCACATTTGTCCCCATCCAACAGTCGTTTCTTATCTCCATCACGAAAGAGTTCCACTAAGTTAAGTAATTGTGATATCTAGTATTATCTTACACAGTTTATGTTTCAAGAAAATTATGCCAACTTTGATTCTAAGATTTCCATGAATTTTCCATTCCTTAAAATATTTGTTTATCCATCCCCTGTTGTGTAAGGATTAATTACAAGAAATATTGCATCATCGATAGATTTCTACACTGGTTCTGTTAGACCTTGTCAAATGCCTATCATATTAAACAACATCAAATTAGTCTTAACAACTTAATTTATTCCTAATTAATTTTGAAATAAGACGCTGGCCATCAAATGACATATGCTCCCTAACCCCCATAAAATTAGATTTTAAATTAATACAGACTTATTCAGTGTAATGAAAACAGGCTAGCCAACAAGAGCTATTTATAATCCAAGAAGCTGACATTTGCACAATTCCCAAGAGATAACAAGATGTGTTTGTGAAACACTATGCGCCCGGTGGCAACAAAGTTACAAAAAAAAAATATTTTTAGCATAGAGGTCACAGTAAATGTCACAAGGTCATTGATATTAATGTTATTTGAAAGACCTTTAGTAGTGGAGTATGCATACCAAATATGAAGTCTATATCTCCTATGGTCTAAAATTTATGGCAAAAGTTTGAAAATAGCTATTTTTAGCATTAAGGTCACAGTCAATGTCACAAGGTCAATGACTTTGGTGTCATTTGTATAAGCTTTATTAGTGAAATATGCATACCAAATATGAAGTCTATATCTTCTATGCTTCGAAAGTTATGGCAAAAGTTTGAAAAAGCTATTTTTAGAATGTAGGTCACTGTCAAGGTCACAAGGTCATTGAACTTGGTGTCCTTTGAAAGAACTTTATTACAACACCTGCTTGATCAGAGATGCTCTACCAGTTAGCTCCTCACACTGAAGTCATTAATTTCTCTTTAATTTGACATGCAGTTTTATGTTATAAAATTTTTTCTTGACAAGTGCTTGATAAATACACTCACGGGAGAAGTGGAATTTCTCTAACATACATTATATTTGTTATAGACTGCTGTCAAGTATGGTATATGCTGAAAAAATTGAGTATTTCTTGATACAACACCTTTTTAATAAGAATAGTTCAGTACTCTTACATTTTTGGGAATGTGTAAAAGAATAGCAAAAAGCCACTTTCCTTTTTTGATTTACTTAAATTAAAGGACACAGTGAACTTGAAATAGGTTACCTTCTCTCTAAGATGCATAATATTAATTGGCCAAGTTTGACGATTGTAAGTCGAATAGTTTCTAGTCATGGGTCGGAAAGGATTTCTTCATATTTATCTATAACTTCTTAATTATGGGTCAGAGTGACCTTCTTTTTGTGTACGACACACCTTCTACCCAGGATGTATAAGCTGACAAATTTTTATAATTCTAGGCCTTATAGTATTAAGTTATGAGCCGGACAGGAGAAAATCTAATAAATGAACAGATGGACGGACATGAAGCCTATAACTAATTACGTCCCATGTTAAGATGGGCGTATAGAAACTGATGCATTATGATAAAAATTATGTATCTTAGTGTAGTCTACTTGTGTGCCAAGTTATATTGAAATCAGACCAAAATTGTAGGAGGAGTAGCATTTTGAAAAATTGTTTACAGACAGACAGCTAGACTGACAAACGGACTCCTTATTACCACATAAGCTCTTTGATTTCTGACCATTAGAGCTAAAAATTGATGCTGTCCTCTGTGGCTAAATATCTATCAGTATATGAAGTTTTATAAATATATTTTGAATAGTTTCCTTTAAACTGTGCTTTGAACTGAGCTAAACACAAAGTGCAATTGTAGGACAGATGGAACAACGGAAGGCGGACATGAAGAGTGCTATATGCCCTGGCTATATTATGTGGGGCATAAAAAACTAAAAATTAAGATTTTAACTTAAAAAGGAAAAAGATGTGTTTGTTAAACACTATGCGCCCGGCGGCAACAAAGTTCAAAAAAGCTATTTTTAGCATATAGGTCACGATCAAGGTCACAAGGTCATTGTCTTTGGTGTCATTTGTAAGAACTTTATTAGTGGAGTTTGCATACCGAATATGAATTCCCTTTCTCCTATGGTTCAAAAGTTATGGCAAAAAGTTAAAAAAGCTATTTTTCATATAGGTCACAGTCAAGGTCACAAGGTCATTGACTTTGATGTTATTTGAGAGAATTTTATTAGTGCAGTATGCATACCAAATATGAAGTCTCCAACTCTTATGGTTCTTAAGTTATGGTGAAGGTTAAAGTTGACAACAGACAGACAGAAAGACAAACAGATAAACAGACAGGACAAAAACAATATACGCCCTGCATCTGTCGATCCGGGTGCATAAAAACTATGCTTGCACATTTAACAAGTATAAAATTCTATTTCTTTGAATTTAAAAAATTTTTTTTTTACACAAGTCCTGTACTCTCAAACATTTAAAAAATACAGTAGAATCCAAAGCATGCTAGCCAAGAAGAGGGTATCAGCCATTTGTATTTAACAAAGTGGTTGCAAGTGTTAATTTGTTGTACAGGGAGTTTTAACCCACTTAAACAACTTGACAATTGTTGATTAAAGTAAGCTTCAATTGTCAAGAAGTTGGGAAACTACTACGCATTAATACCATTTCAAGATGAGTTTGCTCCTGAGAAGTTTGGATTTATGAGTGTGCAACAATTTTTAAGTCAAGCTCAAAGGTCAAAGTCACAGGGTCAAGGGCTAATGAGATATAATGTACTTGTCAAACATAAAAATTAATTTTGTAAACTTTTCACATTTTTGACTTCTTCTCAAGAATAACTAGGCCAATTTTAACCAAACTTGGTATAAACCATTCTTGGATAAAGGGGAATTTCAATTGTTGAAATGAAGGGCCCAGTCCCCTTACAAGGGGAGATAATAAAGAAAAGACAATAAATCTTATGGTCATTAAAAAATCTTCCTCTTAAAATTCACTGGGCCAGTAAAGCTGAAACTTATGTGGAAGCATTCTTAGGCAGTGTAGATTTTGAATTGTCATCCCCAGATGCATCATCCATGCAAGTTTGGTCTGAGTAGGACTAATAGTTACTTGGGGATGGACTTGCTCCAAAAACTTTAACCTGGTCACTCATCTGGAAAATATATGTCAGATCCAGCACCCGAAGCAAGTCTGGTAGTGTCCATCCCTAGATGCATCATCCATGCAAGTTTGGTTCAGGTAGGGCTTAAAGTCACTGGGTCAAAAAATAATAGTTTATTTGGAAAGGTATGTCTTTGCAAATGATATGGAAAGTTCAAATACATAAAACCCCTAGTTCCCCTTCTTTTTATCATTAAACAGTTATGACCAAGTTTAATGTTTCTGTGACAGACAGATCAACAAACTGTAAACTGGATAAACTCTCAGATGAATGAGACTTAATCTCACCTGACTTTCATGAGAGCACAGCCAAAAATCAGAAAACAGCTATAAGTATCTTCATCAACTGACAATTCTACTATATTGCACAGTTTCCTTCAAATTAAATCAGAGGCGAAGAAGAGTAGCATTTTAAAGAACTTCAAATCAATCTCTTTGTTATAAAACCCAGAGGAAAAAATTCAATAAACATATATATAAGTATCTTAGTAAAGTCTATAGTAAAGAAAATTGAGATCAAGGTCACAGGAAAGTTCATGGTCAAAAGCTTTTAAGGGGGGCCAACTGGAGTTTTATTGGTGAAAACTACAATAGCGAAACTCTTCATTTTTATACCATATATAACTTACATTAACTTCAGTGTACATTCCAAGTTTGGGGGAAATCTTCCGTTCAGGTATTCTTAAGGGACTGTCTCAAAATACATGTACATTTACTATAGGATTATATTGGAAATGCTTATTTTTAGCACTTTGAAGCAATTTATACAAATACTATAAATACTACAATATACTTTTTGTTCAAACTATAATATTTGATAGGAAATACTATATTGTACATTATATGTAAGAAATATGAAATTCTACCACCTTGTTACCAGAGGGGGCATCTCAAAATATAAAAAGTTTTTTTCAAGAGTTTTACAAAATATGATGAGCACATAGAATTTGTAAAAAACAAAATAAAAATAATGAAGATATTCTCAAATTTCTCTGTTTTAAATTTCAATAGCATATGTTTATTATTATTTTTTTCTTTGATAATATTTTTATTACCCCTTTCTTGCAGAGCTTTAGTTTATCATAGTGTCAAAAACACACAGTAACGACGTCAACCTACCTATAAATTGCAAACTAGATTAAGAAATCGGATATATGAAATAAATTGTAATTTAATTACATCTTAAAAACCTAAAATTTCTTAATTTTGTTAAATTTAATTAATTAAACGAAAGGTTGCTTTAAAAAAGTAAATACGCTTCATTTTACTATGATTCGCGAAATATTGCGCAATGAAAACCAAAGTTCACCCCTTTTATGCACTAGTATCAGCACTATGAATTTCAATAAAATGTCTTACATAATTTCTTTAAAATTGAGATAAATGCATATTTAAGTAAAGTGAAATAATTTTTGAGAGGTAGAGACTTCATATTTGGTATGCTTACTCCACTAATTTATTTCTATCAAATGGCACCAAGTTGAATGACTATGACCTTGACTGTGACCTGCATGCTAAAAATAGCATAAGGATCGAGACTTCATACTCAGTATTTGGTATGCATACTCCACTAATCAAGTTCTATCAAATGACACCAAGGTCAATGACCTCGCAACCTTGACTGTGACCTATATGGTAAAAATAGCTTTTTTCAAACTTTGCTGCAGCTAGGCGCTTAGTTTTTCACAAACACATCTTGTTTTAAATTTCTTGTGGGGTAATTTAGATATCAATGCAAAAAACAAAAAAACAAAACACTGTTCCTACCTATATTCAATGTCTTATACAGGTCTGATAAATCACTAGATTTAGCTTCAAAGCTTGAATTACATACATAGCTTTATTTACCTACTTGAACATTTGTTGAAGTAGCTTTATTTACTTCTAAATCATTTTTTAAATAAGCATTTTTTAGGATGTACAAAAACATTCTTTAATGTAGTAATAATAGTTTTAACTTTGAACTTATCTGAAAAGCATTCAATGGCATATAAAACATTCTTGAAGTTGTTTCTTTCTGAGTGCGATTTCTATCAGAGCTCTGTAAGTTTTGAGGCTAATAATACAACTGTTTACAGTAAACTTATGACCAGATTTGTGCAGTTTCTATACCGTAAATCTGGAAATTTTTGCTGTAGATAAATTTTTAGCAAATTTGCGAGTTCATTGCATTTGCAAAAATATTTTTCGTAAAAATATTTCAACAATATGAAAATGTAAACAAAGCAGTGGTCATTCGCAAAATTTTGAAACGTAAAAATTAATCAACAGCATTTTGACCCAGATTCGCAAAATAAAATCGACGCAAAAATTTCTAGATTTACGGTATTCTTAATTGAAATAGGAAAGAAGAACAGTTCAGATTAACATTATAATTGGATATAATGCAGCATAATGTGAAGTAATAATTCTTATATCTGCCTAACTGCACACAAGGTGCTGTACAATAACAGTCATTTAAACAATTGAAATACACCTTAAAACTTAAAGTGCTCAAATTTGAAGCAGCAATCTTTAAACTTGCTCTGAGTGGTTTCACCCCAATTACTTGTTCGTGCTGAGTGAATTTGCCCCAAGTGGCTTACTTAAAATATACCGCTTGTCGGGCGGTAAACTGATACCGGGTAAGTAGACTACTTATGAGCAGCTAATGAGAGATTAAAGTACTCAGAAGTACAGAGAGCCGGGCTCATTTAAAGAGTAGAATGAATTTCTTACATGAATCATACGTTTATATTCTGATGAAAAAATTATTTTAAAACTATCAATATAAATGATAAGACTCTGAGTTTTTCGATCCTAATACCACGGTTCGATTTTGTCAGAATCAGAATTAATGTGGTACCGCAGCTGAATGTAAACACTAAACAAACAGGCCAGTCTGGTTCCCCCTCCTGTTTTACCTCATATGTGTAGAGAACTACGATAACACTGATTATCAACAAGAGGCCAAAGGGACTTGAATCGCTCTTCTGATAAATTGTACAACCTATCACTTGTATTTGAAGCCTCTAACCCTAAGTATCCTAAAACCCAAGTTGCATCAACTGATAAAAAGTTTGATGATTCTTAGCCAATAAGGACTGAAGATATTTTAATAAAGCTATAAAAAAAAACATGAGTAGGTCACGGTGACCTACTTTAAGATTGAAGTTTTCTGAGGACTCAAGATGCATTAATAGACAAACTAAGATTGAAGATTCTAAGCCAATATCTATTTGAGATATTCAAAAGTAGGTTACCTTGACCTACTTTTTGGTCTACATTCCTGGAAAACCCAAGATGCATCAACTGACAAAGTTTGATGATTCTAAGCCAATAAATACCTGAGATATTCAAAAAGTATGTCACTGTGACCTACTTTTTGGTCGACATTCTCTGAAAACCCAAGAGGCATAAACTAACAAAGTTTGATGATTCTAAACCAATAAGTACCAGAAATACATAAATATAGCCATTAAATGTCAAAAGTAGGTCATTGTGACCTACTTTTTGGTGACATTCTCCGAAAAACCCAAGATGCATCAACTGACAAAGTTTGATGATTCTAAGCCGATAAGTACTGAAGATACATAAATATAGCCATAAAATATTGAAAGTAGGTCACCGTGACCTAATTTTTGGTCGTCACTCTCCGAAAACCCAAGATGCATCAACTCACAAAGTTTGATGATTCTAAGCCAAAAATTACCTAAGATACTGAAATATAGCCATAAAATGTCGAAAGTAGGTCACAGTGACCTACATTTTGGTCGACATTTTTCAGAGTCCCAAGATACTTCAGCTGACCAAGTTTGATGATCATTGGTCTGAAGGTAATCAAAATATGCCTTTTAACCAATTTGAAAACGAATGCCTGCAAAATTCTAAAAGTAGGTCATTTACTTAAATATGTTTAAGGTCCCAAGATTCAGCAACATACAAGATTTCATGATTCTAACCCTCTGAGTGTCTGAAATAATGGGATTAAATGTTTTAAAAAGGATGTCATAAAGTTCAAAAAGTAGGTCACGGTGACCTACTTTTAAGTTGACGTTGTTCAAGGACCCAAGATGCATCAACTGACAAAGTTTGATGATGATAGGCCTTAAAGTGTCCAAAATATGCCTTCAAATCAATTTGAAAACAAATGCCCGCAAAATTAAAAAAGTAGGTCACCGTGACCTACTTTTGAGTTGACATGATGTGAAGTCCTAAGATTCATCTACTTACAAGTTTTGATGATCCTAGTCCTTATAGTAAGCAAAATATAGACATTTTCATTAATTGTAAATTTAGGTCAACTTTGAAGTGACCTTGAGACCACGCCCTTTGCCCCAGGGTCATGCCTTGAACAATTTTTAATCTTCAACATATCCTGATCATTGTATGTAAGTTTGGTGAAAATCTGCCTGGTGGTTCTGGAGAAGAAGATTTTTTTGCAACCAGTACTTTTGGTTTTGTTTTCCTGATTATCTCCCCTTGTTTAAGGGTCCAAACCCTTAAATTAGTATAAATGGTAGCTCTTGGGCCAAGGATACCCTGTGACAAATTTGACACTGATTGGCCAAGGGGTTCTTGAGTTATGGCCCATATTCTAAAAAGTTAACGCACACCGCACAAATGGCCATAGCATTAGCTCTTTGAGCCTTTGGCTCAGAAGAGCTAAAAATCCTTACGCTAATGAGCTATGTTCTTTGACTTAGAACTGAAATTTTTAAAGTCATTACTACTTATGTTTTATAAAGATAAAATTTTGTTTTATTTCTGTTGCTTTATTTAGCGTTTGTATTATCTCAAAAGCAGTTGAGAGCAAGAACTAAATTTTTACTCGTAACTTTAAAATGGCGACTAGGGGGTTGACTTCCTGCCTTGAACAAGATGACATAAGCCGGGTTATTGCTCTTTGAGCGATAAGCCTGGCTAACCAGCAGTGTCTCAAATAATATTCTACAAACCAAATAAAATTGCCATGACTAGCTGTATCCATTGCGAAAAAACTTGTGTATATTTTTTTTTGTTATTATAAACTTTAAAACAAGAGGCCCATGGGCCACATCGCTCACCTGAGCACTGTGGCAAGGAAAAAGTTAAAATTGCTTTATTATTAAAAAGTTTAAATCCAAAAGTAGTCTCATGATCGATCATGGCTTTGCTATTCTTGGGTAGAAGTTTTTTAAAGAATTTTCCTGTATATATTTATGTAAAACTTTAGTCAGCCATTGTGGCCCCGCCCTACCCCCAGGGGTCAGGATGTGAACAAATTTGAATCTACACTACCTGAGGATGCTTCCATATAAATATGATCAATTATGGCTATTGCTATTGTTAAGCAGAAGATTTTAAAAAAAATTTCCTATATATTTCTATGTAAAAATTTGGTCTGCCATTGTGGCCCCGCCCTACCCCCAGGGGTCATGATTTGAATGAACTTGAATCTACATTACCTGAGGATGCTTCCATATAAATATGATCAATTATGGCTTTGCTATTCTTGAGAAGAAGATTTTTAAAGAATTTTCCTATATATTAATATGTAAAAATTCGGTCAGCCATTGTGGCCCGGCCCTACCCCCTGGGGTCATGATTGAACAACTTTCAATCTACACTACCTGAGGATGCTTCCATATAAACATGATCAATTATGGCTTGGCTTTTCTAAAGAAGATTTTTAAAGAAATATTCTATATATTTCTGTGTAAAAATTTGGTCGGCCACTGTGGCCCCGCCCTACCCGGGGGGATCATGATTTGAAACTTGAATCTACACTACCTGAAGATGTTTCCCCTTAAGTTTCATCTTGCCTGGCACAGTGGTTCTTAGGAAGAAGATTTTTAAAACATACCACCATATTTTCATTAATTCCCAATTAATTCTCCTTAATGAGCGTGTGGCCTTTCATTTGAACAAACTTGAATCCCCTTCACCCAAGGATGCTTTGTGGCAAGTTTGGTTGAAATTGGCCCAGCGGTTCTTGAGAAGAAGTTGAAAATGTGAAAAGTTTACAGACAGACAGACGGACAGACGAACGCCGGACAAAATGTGATCAGAAAAGCTCACTTGAGCCTTAGGTTCAGGTGAGCTAAAAATATAGGAAACAAGATGTGTTTGTGAAACACTATGCGCCCGGCGTCAACAAAGTTCGAAAAAGCTATTTTTAGTAGATAGGTCACAGTCAAGGTCACAAGGTCATTGACCATGGTATTGTTTGTAAGAACTTAATTAGTGGGGTATGCATACTAAATATGAAGTCCCTAGCTCGTATGGTTCAAAAGTTATGGCAAAAAGTGGAAAAAGCTATTTTTAGCATATAGGTCACAGTCAAGGTCACAAGGTCATTGAACTTGATGTCATTTGAAAGAACTTTATTAGTGGAGTATGCATACCAAATATGAAGTCTCTATCTCTTATGGTTCAAAAGTAATGACAAACAGTTGAAAAAGTTATTTTTAGCATATAGGTCACAGTCAAGGTCACAAGGTCATTGACCTTGATGTCATTTGAAAGAACTTTATTAGAGGAGTATGCATACCAAATATGAAGTCTCTATCTCTTACGGTTCAAAAGTTTTGGCGAAGGTTAAAGTTGACAACAGACAGATAAACAAACAGACACACAGACAAACAGACAAGACAAAAACAATATGTGCCCCGAAAAAATTTGGGCGCATAAAAAGTTAATTTATTCATTTATGCCCTATTTATTTGTCTTTGGGGGGGGGGGAGGAATTAACATTAGAACATGTTAAAAGGGACCTAATCCAAACTAAACTATTTAAGTTTTAAAGAATTTCACTTTATATCATGTATATCAGTGCTTAAACTTCACATATTGAATGTTAATTTATCATGTAATTACAGCTGCATGTAAATCACTAAATGGAAGAACATTAGGATATATATAATATCCTGTAGTTAAACATGGTGAAACCAGTCGACACAGACACATAATCATGGCGAACCCACCTGTTACCTTATGAATATATGAATAACCATATACTAGGGCTGGGACTATATATCGAGATATATCATGATAAATGTGAGGATGATACGCATATCGAAACATACGATGAAATATCGAAATATCGCCCATCAAAATCTGACTTCTATTTTTCTACGCTTTTTTAGCATTTGGGGTTTAATATATAAAAAACATAAGTTAAATATAAATACAGATATGAAATGAATAATAATTAACACCATTTGAGTAAAATATTTCTGTCTGACAACATATAAACAACTATTTTGAATAAATTATTCTTATTTTCAAAGAAATAATTGTTTATTTCAATGCAAAAAAAGATTTTATAAGCAATTAAACATATCGTGATACATATCGTATCGTGGCTCAAATATCGTGATACGTATCAATATAGAAAAAGTTGTATCGTCCCAGCCCTACCATATACTTGCATTTCTTTTTCCATTTTAGATAAAAAAAACACTTTCATTCAAAGCCACCTGTGTTAGCTAAATAAAGCTATAGTAAGAAATTCAAGCTATATTTTATATGTAACAATATATACTGGTTATACTTGACTGGAAATCCAAGAACATGGAACAAAGCAATATTTTACTTTATACATGTTATAATTTACTCCCAGTTCCAAAAAAAATTTCTCTAAATTACATATATCAATCTGAAGTTTAGTGTCATTGTCAAGAAAATAGTAATTCTAATGCAATTAATTTGTAAAACACCTTTTGATAAGCTTGTGCACTGGGGTTTGAAGCAGTAAAATGAGCATTAACGTGAGTGAAAGCTTTTCATTGTGACATCATATGATAGAGCAACGCAAAAACACAATTGCTCCATGACGTTATATAAAGAAACTCAACAAAAAGAGACATAAACAACAACAAAAATGCATGGATTGCATTAGAATGGGAATAACTGATCTTCTAATTTGGTATTTGCGACTGTTAATGGTCGCAAACATCTGTTTTACTGGCTCTCCTTACGCGCTGGTAAAACTGTTTCCAATTGTTAAATCAGCATTAACGGTTGCAAATACCAAATTAGGAGATTCATCACATTAGATGCACCACCTATTCAATTAATACTGTCTCTGTTTATGGTGGACTTAGTCTTTAATAAAATACTATGGCAACAAAATGCAACATATGTATGGAAAATGGGATTAATTAGCATTGTAACATATATACCATATACACATAATAATAGACCAATCCACACTTTACAAAAGTTATATTCCTTTGCAGGGTCAACCAAAAGGTCAAAAGGGAAAGAAACAACATTTCTCCTCTTTCTGCTACCAAACATTTAGGCGGGCTATGATGAATCCACTGTGTTTAAATTGTTTTTTCTTTGGATGTGTGGGTTGCCCCTAGACAGAACGTTCTATTCTTAAAATGATATTGTCCTACGGACCCGGTTTAACGATAGAATTCATTCCGTGTATTCGTAATGTAGCAAAAGAAACATGGGCGATAACTTGTACTCACTATAACTCAGTGCATTTACTACAAACAATCTAGAGAGTTCCAAATGTAAACATGGCAGGTAAATTTGAAGAGAAAAACGTTTGAGAAAATTAATTGGATTTCGGCTTTAGACGGATTATTTTCTGGGATAAAAGGCATAAGCAATCTCAAAAAGGTTTGTTTTGATTAATTTGGTAGTTATTTACTTATTTCCAATGCAAATCCTTTTATATTCTTCAAAATCGTTTCGCAGCGGATCTGCTCTGATTTGCTACATTGCAAGTATATGGTAATTATTCTAACTGAGGTGAGGGCTTGTACCGAGACACAGATCATTCTAACTAGCTTGCCCCAACATGGGTAGGGTTGGACACCGGTACACGGTACCCATACCGTACCGAATAGTTACTTCAAGAATACCGGTAAAATACCGTTTCATTTAATACCAGTACTGATAACAGTATTTCTTAATCTTTAAAACATTGTTATACATTTAAAATTATTTTTTGAAAAAGATTCCAGACTCGCTGATATGGAATTCTCTGTGGATTGAAAGGGTAGGCTAATTAACAAAATCAGTACTTTAAGTAAGATACTTCCTTTCTACAGCCGATATTCGATGAAAACCAATATGTATTAAAAAAAATTACATTAATCTTGTTTCAGTTTTATTAATAGAAACTGATAGAAATTGTCAATTAAAAAGGCAAACGTTGCGAATTTGTGATGTCATCTCTCTCCATTTCTCTAGTTTCCTCGTTTAGTGATACCAAGCAACTTTTGAAAAGTGTGGATTGAACTATTGATGTATACACACAATAAACTTTTATTTAAAAAAGACATAATCATTTAGTTGTTTTTAAACTCTTTATTTATAACGGTCGGATAAAAAATTCTCTTCTTTCAACAACAACGGTCAATGCATATATGCTCGACGTCAATTATCAGGATTATATTAACTATAATTTAGCGCGATGAGTTAAAATGACAAAATTCACTGAGTGAAATAGCAAAAGCCAATACATGTTAAAACACTTTCAAATACTTACAACTGTCAAATTAATTGACACACTTTTACGTATCTTCGTTTTACACTTGAAATATCTTGATCTTTACGACAGTTGTTCAACAGGATGCCGAGATAAAGTAATTGACTTCTAATGTTGACAGCAGGCGGCGTAAACAATGAATGACGTCAGTCTTAATGGCAGTTGATAAACATAGTGTAAATGAAAGCCGAGGACGTTTCGTTGATGTGGAAATTCGAAACTGTTGTAATTCCCATATCAAACTGATCTTATAAACATGATACATTGTTTTAAAAGAAGAATTCAAAATATATGTATGAAAAGAATATCAGAAGGGAAATCACCAAGAATAAAATTCATGATTCTTTTTTTACCTTCACCAGTTTTACCGCAAGCATCTTAAAAACACAATTTCACAGCTCGTACAAGAAATGTTTCTTGCAAAGTCTGGACTAATAGAGGTTTTTAACGATGTTTTGAAATGATAAGAAATGATTTAAGTACTGTATACATTATTAAATGATTGGATGAAATAGAAGAAAATAAAATACTGTATAAGTATAAAAATCATGATATTCTCTTCAAAAGCCAGTCGTTATCACAGGTGCCTGTGGTCGTTATCAGCCACAAGAGCGGCCGATCTTCTTGTAGGCCTAGTTGAGTTAAAATGTGAACACGGGGAATTGAGGCATTATATTTTTATTGCCACGATGAAATAATTTTTCGTTGATAACAAACATAAATAAAAGTAATGAATAAACGTTAAAAAAAAACGCTTTATATTTTGTTTTAATTAATGTCTGTTTACTCATCAATTATTTATTCTTTAATGATTAAAAAAAAAAAACGAGAATTCTTTAGAATGGTAAAATTATATTTTATTGCTGCCGATTTAATGCTTTTCATCAATTTAACTTGTAGTTGTACCTATAATTTTTTATCCTAAAACGTATTTGTTAATGATAAATTTCTAATTTAAGAAATACACAAGAAACTATTGACGCAAGCGTCAAAAAGCGGCCGCAAACCAATTGACCCTCTCAATGAAGCAATTAGAAGCTGGAATGCTTCATCTGTTATTAAAATATCTTATATTTATCTGTTAATTAATATATTCCTGTGACATTGAAAATTTGCATGCGACTTTGCTTTTTTTTTCAATACATAATACATATACATTACTACATGTATAAGCAAACTACAGTAGTCATAGTCCTCTACGTCTCCGTGCACAGTTTGGTCAAACCAACTCTGTCGGAAGTTTTTTATTAATAAAGTAGTATTTACAATTAAAGATTAAAACTAAAGTTTAAACTTATCTAAACCACAGAGATATAAAGTTTTGCTTTAATAAAAAACGCAATAAACATGTGGGGCTCTTCGCTCGCTCTCAGAGGATGTTACCCCCCATTCCCTCTAGATCCGCCACTTCATTTCTCCTGTGTGAGAGATATGGCGGGAAAAGGCTTGGCATACCTTAAAACGCGCTTTATCCTTGTCTGTTGGAGCAAAATCTCGTTATATTCTGTCTGATAAGAAATTGTCATTCAATCATCTGGAAATTATCTTTCGGAAATGTATATATACACGGTATTTTAAAATATATTCAACAAATCCTGTTTAAATAAATAGAGAAAGTAAAATTATTTATACTTGTAAACTGCATAACGCGGTCTTTGCTTTAGACCATGCCCAACATGTGTGCTTTTGTCTCCGCACCTCGGTTATGTCAGAGTTTGTCAGTCTGGATTGGATGAAACATTTACCCCATATTTTCAAAATTTTTAATTTTCTTATTATTGTGCGTATTTTGTTAAATATTTAAACTCTTTGTTTTAATATATCCAATTATACATGTCATGTGAATGTTCAATATTTTTATTTGAATTGTTTTAGCTCCGCAGAAACGCACGATGGCTTAAAACTTTCATATCATATAACCGACCGCCTCCTGGCGGCCGGTAAAAATATGTGCTTTTATTAACACTTCCTTAAAGATTAATTTTCCCTATTTGATATATTTAACTAAACCATAGGTAATTACTTTTTACTTTGAGGATTCTAAGAAATTTTTATAAGCATTATCAAATACTCTTGATGCGCCTGATTCAGCACTGTCGACCCGGGTTCGACCCCCCACCCCCCGTGTGCCGATTGTTTTGAATCACTTTTTCAGGTTGATTTTACGTTTTTTCCTCTTTTTTTTCAGTATCGGACGGAAGACCTCTCGTTGCTCGCAACGAGATCGTTTCTAGTTATTATTCTTATTTTTTAGACAAATTTTGTGCACGCGATATCTCGAGAACTATTCATCGGTTTTTCATCAAACTTTCAGGGTTGATGCGCTCTATATGCCATTGTTAATTTTGGAAGAATTTTGGAACAACTCGCTTTTGGTGCCAAGTTATGGCCATTTTCCTGATTTTAAAATGAAATTTTGTCAGTTCGAGATCTAAAGAACTACAAAAGATATGAACTGGAGACTTGTTGGAGGACATAGGGCATGACTTCTAGTTATGCGGAATGTCCTTTTCCTATGTCGTCAGTACTTCTGGTCGCTACCGGAAGCGAATTAAAAAAATCAATATTTTCAACTTTTTTGTTTTTCATTATTTTTCTTTGATTTTTATAGGGTTAATAGAGACTCTTAAACGAATGCGAAATGTGTAATTTGTTTTAGAATTTAAGAAGCCAATCTCGAGAAATTCGCATTTAAAAATTTGAAGCGGTGTTCCCGATGGCGTAATGGTTAGCGCGTTGGATTTTCACGCGGGCGACCCGGGTTCGATCCCCCGTGTGACCGATATTTTTTTACGACTTTTTCAGCTAGATTTTTCGTTTTTTATATCAGAATCGGACGGAAGACCTCTCGTTGCTCGCAACGAGATCGTTTCTAGTTATTATCATTTTTCTTCTTCTTCTTCTTCTTCTTCTTCTTCTTCTTCTTCTTCTTCTTCTTCTTCTTCTTCTTCTTCTTCTTCTTCTTCTTCTTCTTCTTCCTGGGTACTTTTTTGTCCGGGAATGATCTCGTAAACTATACATCCGACTAAGGTGAAATGTTTTTAGGGTCAGTAGACATGTTATGTAGATTTGCGGAACGAAGGTCATTTTGCGCGCACGTGCTTGCAAGAGCGTGCGCGTGCAACATGTGAAATGATCGATGTAATTGATATAGGCGTAACTTTGAAAATTTTTGATGAAATGCTTTGAAACCTATAATATAAGGATATATTAGAAGCATAGACAATATGACATGGTCAAAATAGCAAGATCTCACGCGCATGCACGTGCGCTTTGCTCTGATTGGCTGAAACTAAAGTCTCAATATCTTTCTTGTTTTTTGACGAAATCCTTTGAAATTTTGAAAATTGCCATGCATTAGAATATCCTACAACATGATATGTAGCAATTATCATGAAAACACGTGCATGCACGTGCGCTGCAATCTGATTGGCTTAAACTTTAAATAGCTATAACTCCCTTGATTTTCAACCAAACAGGATGGGATTTGGAACATAGATAGATATACTGGACTACTACAAGAAAATATGGTGACCATGCACATGCATACACGTGCATGTACGTGTGCTGCAATCTGATTGGCTGAAACTTTAAACAGCTATAACTCCCTTGGTTTTCAACCAAACGGGGTGAGATTTAGAACATAGATAGATGTAACGGACATCTACAAGAAAATATGGTCACCATGCTCATGTATGCACGTGCGTGCATGTGGAATGAGCAAAATAAAAAAAACACTTGAATGAGCATATCTTTTTCATACTTTGGGATTAAATACTTTAATATTTAGTATATTAAAATATATAGATTGTGTAGACAAGATGATATGGTCATTACACACATGCATTCACATGCGCACGCGTGCAATGCTAAAATTTGAATGAACTTTGTACACTTCTGGGTAAACGTTGTTCAAGTCTCAAATGCATCGAGTTTGTCTTATTTAATGAAGCTTACAGGGAATATGGCACCAAAACGGAGTTTGGGAGCGTTTGGGGAACATCTGTAACGGTCCCCGTTACAATTAGCACTAGTTTAAGATATTATTGTCCGTCGCTCTACACACTGATAGTATCAATTATAATTCATAACACAATATTAAAACATAGATAAATGTACTGTACAAATTCATAAATCAATTAAACTTATAATTTATACGCTCATTGTGTTACACTTTTGTCTTGGATTTTAGTTCTTTGTTTGGTACAAACAATAATATATTTTTTACAGCTACTGTCACTTCTACATTCATTTTCCCAAACGTCATTTAAATACGATCTCTCTGATTGATCAAAATTTTTAGGAATTTTTTTTATGAGAAAGATCACCAGGAGATGACTTTGAACAGGTTTTATTCAGATCCTTCTGTAGCGATTTTTATGTGAGCGGATCAAAGGATCTTATTTTAATCAGATTGCATATTTCTAAGCCTTTACTAAACGTGAATTGAAAAATGTGAAACTTTATTCAATTTCTAATGTTTTATTTTAATTATGGCTTCATGATTAGATTTAGAATGGAGACTCGGGGCACAGCAAAATTTTAATTAAAAATCATTTATTACTTTATAAATTTCATTTGTATTTTATAAAATTCCGCAGAAATCTGGATGACTTTTACATTATGAGGTTGACAGACGTTATCACGTCAAACCTGCAAAATTTGAACGTTCATAAATTCAAAATGGCTGGGCAATCGAAGTAAGAACATATTAAAACAATAAGGGCTGCGACTTTTATGTCGAAATTTTTTGTTGCGAAACTGTAAATATTATTAATAAAAACTATATATATTTCAATGACAGAAAAAAGTAACATTTGGGACAGATGATACAAACAAAAAATGGATGCCTGGATTGGTACATATTTTCTGGTCTTATTTCATTGAAAATGATGTTAAAAATAAATTTCTAGAATATAAAGAAACTGTAAACCTTCTATGATGTTCAAAATTCTACCTCTCTGAAACCATCCTTATTAATCTATACAAATATTTTTCTCAGCAAATTCCATTTTTGTGAGCAAATCGGCTAAGAAAAAGCACAAATCAGATCATAACTCAAAAGTTTACTGAAGGGGGGCTTGTATTTGAATACTCCTTGAGAATGCATTTATACAGCATATGGTTTTGCTTTTCTTGATAAAAAGATTTTTTAAAACATTTTCTTCCTATATATAACTTCATAATAATTTTTTGAATTTGATTCCTTATTGTTTCCGTCCCTACCCCAAAGGACCATGATTTGAATAATTTAAATCTTCAATACATGAGGATGCTTACATGTCAATATGACTATAAACAAAGCTTTTCTGTTCTTGGGATTTTTCCCTTTAATTGGCTTTATTTTTCTACACTACCCGAAAATGCTTCTATATAAATACTAGTATCACTAATATGGCTTTGCTATTCTTGAGGAGATTTTTAAAAATATATTTAAATGTAAAACTTGGATCCCCATTTGCGGCTACACCTAATCCCTTGGGGTCATGATTTAAACAAACTAGAATCTACACTACCTTTAGATGATTCCATATAAATATCACTAATCATGGCTTTGGAGTACTTGAAAAGAAGATTTTAAAAGATTTTCCCTATATACTCCTATGTAAAACTGTGATCGACCATCGTGGCCCCACCCTACCCCCGGGGGTCATGATTTGAACAAACTTGAATTTACACTACCTGGGGATGCTTCCATATGAGTTTCATCTTTCTTGGCCCATTGGTTCTTGAGAAGAAGATTTTTTTTAAATGCCATTAATTTTTCACTAATTTAAAATTATCTCCCCTTGAAAGAGGGTGTAGCCATCATTTGAACAAACTTGAATCCCCTTCACCTAAGATACTTTGTGGCAAGTTTGGTTAGAATTGGTTCTTGAGAAGAAGATGAACATGTGAAAAGTTTACGACGACGACGACGACAACGACGGCAACAGACAACGGACAAATTTTGATCAGAAAAGCTCACTTGAGCCTTCGGCCCTGGTGAGCTAAAAACTACGCGGTTAGATTTATTCATTGTACTCATTAAAACATAATTCAAGTTGTAATTTTCAAATTTTTTTACAAAAATTTGTATGTATCATCTGTCCTCATAGGCGTCGGAAGCAAATCGAAAGTGGGGGGCTAAACCACCCAAAAAGGTAAACCCCAATTTTCAATGCCTATTTAATGTATATATTTGCAAAAAAAGTGAGGGGGGCTAAACCCCTCCCCCCTTCCGACGCCGTTGGTCCTTAATAAAACAGTTATCTTTTACCATGGTATAAGATTTAGTTGTGAAACTCAAAAGCTTCTTGAGATATCGCCCGCAAATTATCGGGGGTCATGATTTGAACAAAATCAAAGGAGTTTGTGTGTCGATATGACTTAATCTTAAGAACAATTTTTAAAAGTTTTTTTATGCCCCGTAATCGAATAAAATAATGTTATCATGATTTTGACAGTCCCAAATCCTGCAGAATGTCAATCAAAAGCGCACTCGTTCTTTTGATTATTACATATTATGTATAGATTTCGATTTGGATTTAGCTTGAATTTAGCTATTTATATTTCCATTTGGTCGCCATATTGGATATGGCCACAACCTAACTAAAGAGGCCAAGCCAGATTTGAACAACCCTGAATCTAAGAAATCTCTCATATCAATAAATGTATGATCCTGTGAAAGATCTTTTAATGCGCCCGGATAGATCCGGGACGTATATTGTTTTTGTCCTGTCTGTTTGTCTGTTTATCTGTTTGTATGTCTGTCTGTTGTCAACTTTAACCTTCGCCATTACTTTTGAACCATGAAAGATAGGGACTTCATATTTGGTGTACATACTCAAAAAATAAAGCTTTTTTCAAATGACACCAAGGTCAATGACCTTGAAACCTTACATGTATCTGTGACCTATATGCGAAAATAACTTTTTCGAACTTTCTCTATAACTTTTGAACCATAGAAGTTAGAGACTTCATATTTGGTATGCATACTCCACTAATTTAGTTCTTTCAAGTGACACCAAGGTTAATGACCCTGTGACCTTGACTTTGACTTATATGCTAAAAATATCTTTTTCGAACTTTGTTGCCGCCGGGCGCACAGTGTTTCTAAAACACATCTTGTTTCCAATATATTTCTTTCTATGTAAAATTTTGATCGCTTTTACAAGCATATGGCTCCATCTTATCCCATTTGATAAGAAACGTGAATCTACGCTACCTGAATATGCTTCCATACTAATATGATAATAATTGCTTTGCTATTCTTGAAAAATATTTACAGAAAATTGTCCTAATTATTTCTATGTAAAACTTAAATTACTATTACAATACCGCCTTACCCCGAAGTCATAATTTGAACAAGATGTGTTTGTGAAACACTTTGCGCCCGACAGCAACAAAGTTCAATAAACTATTTTTAGCAGATAAGTCACAATCAAGGTCACAAGGTCGTTGACCTTGGTGTCATTTGAAAGACCTTAATTAGTGAAGTAAGCATACCAACTATAAAGTCTCTATCTCTCATAGTTCAAAAGTTATGGCGAAAGTTCGAAAAAAATATTTTAGTATATACGTTACAAGGTCACAAGGTCACTGACCTTGATGTCATTTGAAAGAGCTTTATTGGTGGAGTATGCATACCAAATATGAAGTCTCTATCTCTCATGGTTTAAAAGTTATGGCGAAGGTTAAAGTTGACAACAGACAGACAGACAAACAGATAAACAGACAAACAAATAAACAGACAGACAGGACAAAAACAAGATACGCCTCGGATCTATCGATTCGGGCGCATAACAAATGTTTCCATAGGGAACATGCTAGAATGTAAAATAAAATTGTTCAGCACATTGAGTATTACATGTTCTGCTCATATCGAACTCTGGTGTTGAAAAAAAATAGAAAAAAAGAACGCAAATACAGTTTGTAATATAGGTTGACCAACTCTTTATTTTTTCAGTTGTTTCGTTTGTACTGGCCTTTAAGCATCATCTTCTCCAAAACTTTCTTTCTAGGCACAGCATTCTGTTGGAATAAAAATTTGAATATTTTTATTTTTATTAAAACAATTAAAGTAAACACTAAAATCAACAATTGAAAGGGATTATAAAATTAAGATTCGAATTATTTTGAAATAGAGCAAAATAAACTTAAGACTCATGCTGATATGGACTTACATGTAATCATTCAATTTAAATCTATATTTTGCTCTATTTCAAAATATACAAGTTTAAGAAATGTATATTTTGTACATTCTGTTTAATAGAAAGATTAAAAGCCCAAACAATTTTAATGGAACACACATTTTGAGGGGAGGGTGATGTTAAAGAAAAAAAAATTCTCCTAGGCCATCACTATCGAAGAATAGTCTTTGTATCGATGTTTAAATCTTAAAATCTCATGCAATTTTTACACTATTTAAAAATCTAAGCTAATGTTGAAAGATTTGAACTATAAGACAAAAATTCATTGCTCCGTGACCATAATTTTTTCTCTTTGCCATATGTCCTTGACTTTTAATATATGACCTTGAGTCAAGGTTACGATTAATTCATCAGACGAACTCGTACGTCCCATCAAAACGTCAGGGATCCAAAGTCCTTTAATGACCGTTTGACCACAGTCAAAATGCTTTCGATATTTTACAGGCATATTGCAGGGACGTCTTTCGGGGATATAAATCTTGATATGTTTTCTTATCTTTCTACTAATAACATGAACCATTTCGGTGAGAAACAACCTGTACTATGTTCATTGAGGTATCAACTGCTATACTTTTCGTACCCTTTATACTAGTTTTAGAAAGCCCTGTTCCGATTGATGCCCCGACCTCCCCCCCCCCCTTTTGATCCGCGCATTGCTTGACGTTTTTTTAAGATGCGTAGTAACTGTTACGTATAAGTACGAGTGCGTATATTTGACTATGGGAGAATTTGAATGTTGCTTGGCCACCGTGTACGATTTTTTCACAGAAAAACAGCTAGAAAGACATATAACTTTTAAAAA
The DNA here is from genome assembly GCA_003671525.1 of Saccostrea glomerata. NCBI lineage: Eukaryota > Metazoa > Mollusca > Bivalvia > Ostreida > Ostreidae > Saccostrea > Saccostrea glomerata. Next base: position 188,331 of record PRKT01000387.1, read on the forward strand.
AAATGTATTTCTTAATGTGTGCTGCATGAAATATGATGAAGTATACAATTTACAGACCTTGCCTTCCTTGCGAAGACAGTTGTAACAGGAGCAGTTACTTGTCCACCAATTACACGATCCTTCCTGGCAGTTACGATGTGCACAGTAACTGTTACATCTGTTGCAGTTTGCAGCGAAAGAGTTGGCTGTAAATGTTTTAAATCAAAAAATAATAAAATTTAATGTTGATTAAGGGCCTGGACACAGTTGTATGGTTTACAAATTTAATCGTTTATTTTCATTATGCCTCTATCACTATTATATTTTTGTCTCTCATGCAAGAGCATGTTCTACGTGTACGTACGAATAATTTCAAAAACGAGGCATTCATTTCGCACGTTCTATGATTTACACTGATCTTGTCAGCAATTTGACAGTTAATATACAAAACCATTGCTAACATAAGTTTTTTTTAAATAAAAATTGTTTAATGTGATTAAAATCAGATCCTTTGATCTGCTCATAAAGATCGCTACCTTGTGTAGTGATCTACGTGAGCGGATCAAATTTGTAAGGATCTGATTTTAATCATAATAATAAATTAATGATTTTAACCATCGCACTCTCGCCTTAAGGGCGAAGATGTAAAAACGAAAGCCTAGGTCAAAGTCGCGAAAGCAAAGGAGCGAAGATGTGGCAGAAGATGCAAAGGCGAATGTGAAGGAGAGTTTACAATAATATTGCATTTTTGCCGTCGCAAGTGAAAAGGTGCGAGTGGTAACAATGGAAAACCAATATGTTACTTTAATAAATTAATAAAATAAGTATTATTTTACATATCAAACAATTATCATGTATAATTATACAATACAGAATCACAAGTTTTTGCACAAAGATTTAAATGATAAGTTTTCGAGTCTACTCGGATGACATTTTTTCTCCAATATATCACGAACGTCATTAAAGAATAATCAAATCAGAAACTTGACCTTAGAATTTAATTTTATAGGCTGTGTCGTCTTCTCCAGACTAAAAGGCGTGTCTTTTTCTCGTAACCATGACAACAGCGTTCAGCATATTATTTAAAAATCGATATACAGCATCTTGTATCTTATCGTAGTGTACTTGTATGCCAAGTTATATTGAAATCAAACCACAACTGTGGGAGGGCTAGCGTTTTGGATGTATTTCTTAGGAAATTCTATTTTTAGTAAACATGGCAACATCGTACATCAAAATCAAAATCCGTTTTAGAGAATTACATGTATATAAATGCCTTAATGTATAGTGTACTTGTTTGTTATATATAGCATATTAAAATCAGATGTAAATTGTAGGAGGGTATGTTTTTGATTGTCCTTGATAGAAACTTCTCTCTATTTTTGTAACACCGTTCAACAAAATCAAAAATTAATATAAATTATATTAAAACTGTAGAAGAAGTAGCGTTTTGTAGAGTTGTTCACGGACGGATGGAGAGACAGCTAAACAGACGGACGACAGACAACTTACTATCGCATAAGCTCTTCTGGGTATCTCTTCAAATAAAATCCGTTTACGACTTGGACTTGAACTTGATAATCCCAAAACAAAACTTACGAGCGCGTCATTTTACATACAATAAATGAAAAATAAACTTCGGCAGAAATATTATTCACTATTACTTACTGACTAGCAATAAAGCTATGGTCATCATTAAGCAAAACTTCATTTTCCTGTAACAAAGAGATGATGCTGAATTAATATTTTACAATAAATTGTCCTCTAACAAATAAAATAGACTAAGACAAAATTAAAAAAATCGCAAATTATAATGCATACTTACATATATTTCTCTTTAATTATACGTAGAAGGGGTATGAAGATTCTAATGCATGCTATACTATAAATACATGTATGTATGCACTTAAAAGGAGGAAAATTCGTGAAGTGCTACTCAATATTAAAATTAATCTTCATTGTTCATGTACACATCTGTATTACATGTAATAATTTATTTAGCAAAATAAGGAAACTCCATGGGGAAAACATCAGCTTTAGGTGACACATAGCTAATTTTATATGTTTGACAACAGAATTATTGTTGATTCTCCTTCCGAGTTTCGCAGCTTTCGAGTTACAGCTGGTGAGCATTCATGTTTTATAAATATGAGCGCATTATAGGATATTTTCTGCATTATTATCAGGTAAACCTTATCTATTGAACAAGTTTGGTTATATTTTATTTTAAATTGTTATACAACTATATTATCAATATTTCTCTGACATTTTTTAGGATTTCAAGGAACTGGTATAATGAAAGGCATATTTCTTTTCTGTTTATTTGCTCTGTTTCTGGCAGGTAAGACAATTATCTGTACATAAACACAGAATTAATGCCTCACTTTTTCAAAGTTTTCTTGATAACCTATTTGGCCCTAACTTATTAAGGTGCCAGTAGCCGGTGCCTACAGTGCAATCGCCACTGTACTGAGCAACTTGGTTGTGGAGCCGGGGACTGTCCTTTCTGGTCTGGGACTTGTCGATGTGACTACTGCCCAAGCAAGAATGGAGGAAAGGTATATATAATCCTCAGCAAGAAAGCACAAAGAAATGCACTTTCATAAGCATACATGTACGCTCTTTCGCCCCAGCCAGGGGTTGAACTCTCAACCTTTGGAATCTGTCTCCTAGCAGTAGAAAAAGACAGCTTCGCTATTTAGTCAAGTCAAAAAAAAAAACTTGCTTTCGATGCCAATGGTGTTCTCGCGGCGCTGCCCTACACTTCTCGGTTATTGAGAATGGCGCTGTTCCGGTTCTTCTGGGATGTTCCGTAGATTGAGAGTTCAACCCCGGGTTGGGACGGAGGTGAGTATACTCGTATACAAGTGAATTTCTTTTGCGTTCTATACATTATAGGGCAGTTATATTAGTTTAAGAGTTTTGTATATTCAAATTGTAATATTCAAATATTCGTTTGAAAATAAAACTAAGCAATATGACAAGACCACAGACACACGGTGTGATTTTTTTTACCTATTCACAACAAATTAATCTATGTTGCACAATAAAGCTAAATAAAGATGTCAGTGACACAATTTCTATAAAGGTCCACCTGAAAGGTGTCTTTGTTTGTTTTCAAGTCACTTTTTGATATTAAAACTCTAAAGGATTGAATAGAGGGGGATAATTACATGTATCACGGAGACCAAAAAAGGATGTGACATGTTATTTGTTTTTAGATATGGAGATTAATTTTTGTGTAAAAAATGTTTCGTCAACTTTTTTTCTTGTAGATTCTAGCCAGGAATTGGCTATTGATAGATTGTGCAATATTTTGTTGTTTGTTTTTTTTTTTTTTTTTGTAGAAGACGAAGTATGTTGTTCTTGGAAAGAAAGTGAAGTAACCGATTTTTAAATTATAAATTACGAATTAAAAAATCTTGAAGTCGTACAGTGTATAAGCACGTTGTGGTTATTTACCATGAGAGTATGTATTGTCAATTTTATGGGACAGAGACGTAGAATTGGGGGGGGGGATTCACTTCACGATATAAATGCATAAAAGCACTGTAAAAGTTACATATTAATGCAATTTATCAATGAAAATTATTATAATTGATACTAGTATGCTATCACGACTGGTGGCATTTTTTGGACCTGTCAAGGAATTTAAGGAGGCTGGGGGTCAACAAATTAACCACAAATTAACCACCAGATGTAACTTATTTTTTTAGATACGGTATTTTAAGCTGTCGACTATCATTTGGCAAAGAAAAAATTCATACATTTTAGTTTTAAAATTTGATCACAAAACTGAACATGTTTGGCCCTCGCCCTGGAAATTGCCTATTGGGTACATGTGCATGTTCTTGTATTAGACAAAGTTGGAAAACTCTCTCTCTCTGAAATACAAGATATAAAATGCAGCAGTGTTGTCAAATTGGACGATTTTAGTACTCGCTTACTTTTCCTATCGAGTAACCGATTACTCGGGTGTCTTTTCTTTAGATCTCAAAAAACACCTTTAATACTCAAGTTCGTTATCATTTCCACCGGTACTACCAAAAAACAAAATCAAAAACAAATTGCTTTATTAGATATAACAGAGTACTCATTTGGTTTTGAGTTTCTTTGGTACTTTGTATTTGGACTGTTTTGGTACTGACTCCAAAGATGCCATATAAGCCCTGATATACAAAAAGAAGAACAAACTTCCCGTCATAGCAGGCGGTATGGCGGAAGTAGTATCACCAAGTGCAACATGGGTAAAAACAGCACCACCGGAAATAAGAGCCAGAATCCCTGTAGCTACAGTTTTTATTTCACTGGAGAAGAGTACAGCCAGACTACAAGCCACCTCGTACACTCCGACAAATATCCTGTAATTGTCTGGATTAGGTGTGTACCCGATCAAGGTCAAAGGGCAAACCTTGGAAAAATCCTGAAATTCTCTCGCCTGGAAAAAAAAAGTCATTGAATTCTCAGCACTATATTAATTCATAGCGTAGAAAATAAGTTCGAAGGTTTGATAATCTAAGTCCATCACTCAAATTGAAATTTCTTGGACAAACTTATTTCACCTAAATCATTTTCAATCGCTAAATCGCTAAATATAACCTTGGTATTCAACTTGGTAGTTGAGTTTAAGTGTATACTATGCAAAAATTAACGTAATCAATTTGAAAATTACAAGTATGCCCAAACTTACAATTTCTCCATAAAGCTCCGTGTTGAATGGAAATACCTTGATACAGCCGTCAACAATACACAAGCACGGGAGGATCCAAGTCAGGGCGATATCTAAATTACTGATGAACCCCATTCTGTAAAACAATATCGACCATTCAATATGATTATTTTATCAAAATACTCAATTTTCAATAATTATTTTCAACATGTACATATTATAACTAAAATAGGCTTTCTGACTGTTTGCATGCAAGTATGATGTTTTTACTATTCACTGACAGTGGGTGCAAGGAGCTCGAGAGACCAAGGCTTTAAGGAAAGGTCAACAGCAAAACTAAAAAAATATTAAAATCAATAATTGTTGCCAAGCAAAAATTTTTAAAAAGGTACTCAAAACAAAATTGCATGAGCAAGAAAGAGAGAACTTTTTCAAATGTGGAAGAGGGGGGGGGGGGGTATACTTCTAATGGACAACCCACTTTCCTTAATTTATAGAATTTTATGAATCTTCTTACATGTACTAGTTTTTCTTGCTTTCTTGAGGGTAAGGGGGTTCAAGGTCATTTATTGGTTAATTTTCTATATCAGTTTAATAGCTGAAAACTCTAGACGTTGGAACCTCCTCCCCTAAAAAAAAACCCTGCTGCTCAGTTAACGTTATGGAAAAATTGCATTTCCAATTTCGTCTAATAATCAAGGAAGGATTCTTCTCTGGCTGCTGACTAGATGAAATATTCAATGCTTATGTGTCTTATATATTTAGGCGTAAGAGATTTAAAAGATCATATTTTTCTTTTCTCATCACAATTGTACAACTTTAAATAGATATGTTAAACTGAGTTTAAAATCTACCAGTAACAATATTTTTGACGGAATGGTGGCGTATGAAAATATCTTTTTTTTTTTGATTCTCAAAATTATTGTAGAAGAATGAATTTAGTCATAATTTTACACAATCAAAGACTTAAAGAATTTTTCAAATGTTAGCTATATTAATAAAAGGGACTTAAGTTTTAAAATATATCAAATAAATATGATTTTTTTTTTCACAAACTACAATAATATTAGCTTTTAAAAGCTTCCAATCTAAGAACAGTTATGAGCCATACCATAGAAAGTGTTTTTACTCTCGGAGTAAACGGTCAAATCTTTTTTTGTTTTTGTATCATTTTGTTTCTCTATATGAACTCTTTACCATATGACATGTGAAAATTAGAAAAATTGAAGTATAGGACACATATAAAAATAACTAATATATCCTAAAAATTAGGAAAAATAGAGAAAATTCGGATCAGCCAAAATCCATATTAGTTAATTAAAACTTTTTGTGTCAATTAGGTAGTATCATCATAGAAATAGAGGACCAGTCCGTATTGCATGATTGTACATGCAGTATTTTTTCATTCTTAATGCCCAGGGAAAAAGTACAATGTAATGACGCTGACGTGACCTTGACTCTAATATACATGTACATGTTTTATCACTTGGTGATGTTGTCTTCTTGATTTTGTGAAATTTTCATTATTTTTCAAAAACAAGAAATACAGTTTTGTGTGGGAAGAATCTTACCTCAATTGATATTATGATAATTTTTCTCGAGATATACTGTACGTGTATACCCAGAATCTGATTTAGCATTTGTTAGATAGATCGGCGTAGGTTCTTTTATTATATATATGGCACGCCAAATTCACAAAAATGAGATAATCATAGTTTCACAATCGATAAACTAGGTTTATCGGTTGTAAACTATAGTTTACGGACTGTAAACTATAGTTAACAACGTTAATCTATATTTTACATCTGTAAACTATAGTTAACGCGATAATCTATGTTTCACAACCGTAAACTATACTTAACACCGAAAACTATCATTTGCGATTGCAAAACAGATTATCTGATAAATACAGTTTCACGATTTGTAAACTATAGTTTACAAACCGTTAACTATAATTAACGATCTGATAAATATAGTTTCACGATTTGTGAAACTATGATTAACAACTCTTAACTATAGTTTACGATTGTAAACTATAGTTTACAAACGTGAATCTATGTTTATCAACAAAATCTATTGTTAACGCTTTTTACACAGATAAACTTAGATTATCATTCGTAAACTATAGTTAACAACCGTTAAATATAGTTTTACAGGTGAAAACTATACTTAACGAATCGTTAACTATAGTTTGCGGTTTGTAAACTATAGTTTACAGTCGATAAACCTAGTTTATCAAATGTGAAACTAGGTTTATCTCATTTTTGTGAATTTGGCGTGCCATATATATATATCGAAAAAAAATATTTTCGATTTATTTATAAACTTTTATTTGTTTATAATAAATTAATGAGGAAGCCTACGAAGCATCTAGAAATTACTCGCATTTAAAACATATCTATAAAACGTAAATAAATAAATTAAACATCAAGAATATTTTGTAACCGATTACAATTAAAGTTATATACTTTTGATTTTACGTTGGATTTTATAACATTTTACAGATTTTTACCTTTCATTAGGAATCTTACCTGTACGCGTGTTCCCTATGAAGACTGGTATACCCCTGTTGTTTATACAGTTCTAAATACACGTGTCCGTGATGACGTAATGTGTACCCCCGGGACAGCGGACTGGACACAACACAACTTCCCGGTCAATAAAGAAACACGGAAGTACTCAACCCCACTGCTTTTATCCCATTCCAGTGTCAGTGAAGGCTAAGTACTGTAGTTTCTAGATAAATATTATCATTATACATGTATTTTCAATATCAAATGGGAAAGTGAAGATGAAAAACAAACAAACAAAAACTATGGCAAGAAATTGTAAGTAAAGGGTAAAAAATAAAGTAAAAATAATCTCGCTGGAAATGGAATATCACTTAACAATATATGGCTTCAGGTTTGAGGGTTTATACGAGGGGTGTATCAGAAAAAGCAAACATATTTAAGATATTTTCGTTTTACGAATATAAAGTCAATAAAATAGTATGCATGCACCGCAATCAATGTTTTATTAATACAACAAAGAAATTTGAATTCCTTTTCCCAATCAATACCATTTTTGCGTAAAGTTATATATGGCGTATCTGGGCAAAAATAAATAAATAAATAAATAAAAATATATACGAGATTACGTGTAGATTTACATTATATATGTATCTGTTTTGCGTTCAAATTAAAATTTTCACTGATTTGCACTATCCCCACATTTCTAAGTTAACTGACTTTCAACTGTATCTTATAATTCCGAGTCGGTAATAAATCGGTTACTGTTTTAAATCTCGGATATCTCACAGGCATTTGGGGTATGGACCCCCCCCCCCCTTTCCAACTTTTTTTTCTTTTAAAATAAGGGGTCGAGTCACCTTTTTTCTATTTTTGTATTCTAACATGCACTACTCAGTATATATTATCAATAATGTAACTCTTTTGTCTCTATAAGCTATTTTTAAAAATATCGTTTTCGGCTGATACATAAGAAGAGAGCTCTTAATTTTTATGTTTCAGTCGAAAACGAAATAGGAAAAAGGTGACTCGATCCCAGAGTTAAAAAGAAAAAAAAGTTGGAAAGGGGTGGGGGGGGGGGGTCCATTCCTGTGGGATATCTATGAAACGCAATTGATCTAAACTGTGTATATGATTTACAGGAAAGTCTCTATATAAAGTAACAAAACAAATAGAAAGCTCTTTAAGATTTTATTTAGTCTGAATTTATTAAAATCATATATGACTTTAAAATTATCAGTTAGAAAGAAAAGAAAAAAATACTTCAAAGAACTTTCAATTCATTGACGCTATAAGTTTATAAATACAATTTTCCCTTCTAATTACAAGTTTTAGAACACACACACACACACCCTCACACACACACACACACACTCAAAAATGGAAAAAATAACATTTTTTAAATCTCAAAAATCCTATTTGATTTGCTGCAGAATTGTAGTGTTATGTTATATATTTTGACTTGTCTTTGCATGAGCATAATGTCAAAGGCTATTTATAAAACCATATAACTCTACAGTTCTGCAGTTTAGAAAAAATTGTCACGCGCATATTAAGGTCACATTAATTAATTTAAATTTCCCGCACCGGGGAAGTTCTGTCTGTCCTATACCCAAGGCCTGTTCAACAGAGGGAGCATTCGCAAACATATGTGTATTAGGAATTTTGTTGAGCGCTCGCGAACATTTGCTCTTTTGAACGGGCCTCATGTATTCTTTTCTATTTCCGCTCAAAGAATGGAGGCGTACAAGGCGAGGACAATCCCCCGATCTGAAAAATCTAAAAGTTATTGCTAGCGCTCTCGAGCGCTAGCAACTACGTTAGTCCAAATTCCTCAATTACGCATGCTCGGCCGCCATGGTCGTGCATTCTGGGAAAACTGGGAAAACTACTTCAGATAGACCGTACGATAACAATTTCGTTGTATCATGTTGTAGTATGAAACAACTGTTTATTTATTGTGTAGCTTACACTTTAAAGATAACTTCATATCTATAATATTTCAAATTCTGGGGGGTTTTTGCTGACAGAAAAGCCTGAGTCCTTATCTGATTGTTCGAAACAATGACAAGGGAAGTTTTTTTTTAACATCTAAGCACAACCAAAAATAGATTCTAATTTCTGATTGGTCAATTCAGCCAATCTTACAAATTACAGAAACAGAAGCAAGAATTTACACTAAAAATAACGAATAAATCCACTATTTGTGTTTTAAAAATTCTGATGTGTATGGCTTTTAACCTAACATATCTTGACAAAGATGACCTAAAGGACCAAGCTACTTCACATGCATTCCAAACTCTCTGGACTCTTTACACAATATACACTTCGAGTTATTTTCTATATTCCTTTCAACTCCCATGTATTTTCTTTGCTAAATTGCCAAGAAATTCTCTTCTTTTAATCTGCTCATACATGCAATGTCTCAATCGGCATCTTCTTCATATCATATAGAGCCACCCCCTCCAGTAAAGGTCATATATGTTCCGTTGCGCCAAAACTCCAATAGGTCCCCCACCCCCTTTGTTTCTTTACCTATATATGTGTCTATAAAATACGCTTCACAAAACAATAATAACTTTATCACTCTCCAGCCTCGATAAAAATTAAAGAATTCAGCAAAATAAATCACTTGATCACGGATCTTCCTTTCTGTGTTTAAAAATTGCTACAGCGCTAGCTCACCTATCTTTTTAAAAGATAAACTTGTATTTTTCAAAATTATACTGCTTATATCATCTTTTACACATTTACTTCTGTATTTCATTGTTTTAATATTTTATTAATAATTTATTTTTCACTCATGTTTTTAAAATATGTGAAAACAAAAAAGAAAAAGCTTCACGTATGGAATCCGGATAGGGCCACGCAGTTCACTATCGCATCATCGCACCATCGAGGTTTAGGTCGATAGTGCGATGAAGAGATAATGCGATGACGATGAGGCGATGGTGCGATAGCGATGAAGTGATGGTGCGATAGCGCGATGACGATGATGCTATGGCGCGACAATGCGATGACGATGGTGCGATAATGCGATGACGCGATGGTACGATGACGCGATGGTGCGATAGTGATGACACGATGATGCGATGACGATGGTGCGATAGTACGATGACGATGAAGCGATATTCAATATCGCTCAATCGTGCTATCGCACCATCGCCATCGCATTATCGCGCCATAGCATCATCGTCATCGCGCTATCGCATCATCGCTTCATCGTTATCGCACCACCGTTTCATCGTTATCGCACCATCGCGCCATCGACCTTTAGGTTGATGCTCGATGGTGCGATAGTGAAGTGCGTGGCCCTATCCGGATTCCATATTCACGTGTGATTCGAACTCTCTCCATAGCGCTTTAAAGGAGAATGGAGACTTGACCCGTTCATGTTCAAAATTCATTTTTTTTAATGGCTCTAGTAAACCAATTTTCCACTAAATATGCTAAAACTGTCAACTTTAAAATAAAGATTATCAAATAATAAGTCGGTCAGTAAAATAAAATGATAAAATGTTTTAAAGATGACATTACTGAGAACATGATTTTAGAAAAATGTAACTTTTCTGTGAATTTTGAAAATTAAGAAACATTTTGTTTCATAGCGGGGGATTGACCACGCCTTATACGCCCTCTTTCTTTTAAATCGGCTTGCTCTAAAATTCATTAATATAAGTTTCCAATCAATTTTTTTCTTGTTCTGCCTACAAAAACAAAAAAATATTATTATTGAGTCGCCCGCCCGCTGGTTTTTCTTTATCGAATGTCCAACGAACAGGAAATAAAATTGGTAAGGACTACATGTAATTAGTAAATAGTGAAATTTTTGTTGCCGCACATTTTTTTCTGGGACAGCCGTACGCGTCCAAGTTTAATCATTTCCTTTAAGCACGTATATGTACTATATACAGCTTTGATGTAGGCCGCACATACTTTACGTTGAAAAATATTAGGCCAGTATTGTCTGTAGTCTTCAACATGTAATGATGTTTTATTTTCTTTATCTATTCTCATTTACATTCATTTATTGAGAAATAAATCTTATAAATCTATACAAGTACAGTGTAATAGCTTTTCAAAAAAGCTTGCCTGACTAATGCAATCGATATCTATAGAACCTATAATCATGATAAGTTATATATATAAACGTTTACATTGGGGTGAGGGGTAATTATTTCATTAGAGTAAATTATGAAGACGTCGAACAAAACATCATGCATTAATTTTAAGTTGTTTGCTACTTATGAAAGCAATGGAGAGCCTCGTTTTTGAAAG
>PRKT01000387.1:199780-217280 GCA_003671525.1 Saccostrea glomerata
CCCCCCCCCCCCCCCCCCCAGTTGCTACGTGTCTGATGGAAAGGAACAGTGAGGTTTTATTTAAAAGGTATATTTTGTATCTGTTAAAAATTGGTTTTGATCTGTTTTACGTTTGTTGTTTAAGGACGCCTGTGGAGTGTTACAAATACTTGGAACTCAGGACCAATGAGCAGTTTTATGTAATCTTTTTCGTGCTAACACCTACTGCGACTCGGGACTTGGTTTTAAACGGTCTCATCCTAAGGACCGATCTCCACGTCCTGCAGTGGCTTCGAACACGCGATATAAAGCTCAGCTCCTCATTCCGCAACTCTATAAATGTTTTTAGAAGATGTAGTAATTAAATAAGGGAAATGAACTAATGAATATTAATTTTAAAATTAAAATTTAGAATTAGATTCAACTGCATAGACTACCAGGAAGACAGCTGAGAATATGATAACTACAAGAAATAAATGAATCGTTATGATTAACATGTTTAAGTACTAGATTGTTGGGTATGCCAGAGCATCAACGATTGTTGGAACCAGCCCATTATGCATAAATGACCCAACGAACTTGACGGTGATTCCTTATATTCTTCAATCCTGCAACAGGAGGGACACTTTTCCTAAGTCTATTTTCTGTGTTTCATAGGAGAAAGAATTTTATCTCTGAAAACTGGGGGGGGGAGCTGCGAGTTCGGGCGAGAAATGATCAGAAATATTATGTATATTTGGCCAGTTTTCCGCTTAAGAACTCTTTCCATTTGGTTTTATTTCCTTAAATGATGTAACTTCTAACTTCTTTCATAATATCACCGATATGTTTTTCCCCCAAAGTTCGAAATTCCGATAAAAAGAATTTTCCTCTTAAGAACTCTTTTTCCGTTTCGTTTTATTTACTTTAAATGAAGTAATTTCTAACTTCTTTCACAATATCACCGATATGTTTTTCCCCAAAGTTCGAAATTCCGATAAAAAGAACAGACTTGAAGTTTTCATTTCCATTCAGTGCAGTAGAATCATCCAGGAAAAGGGCGCCAAGATATACACGTGACATTTGGCGCAAAATGATTGTAACACCCCTTACCTAGAAGACAAATGGACTCATCCAATACTACAGAAACGCAGAAAAAAGGTCAAACGGACATGTCCGTATATGAAATCGCATGAAATAAACAGCTGCATGCAAAAAAAAACTAAAGGAAATAAACACATCAATATATTGTATCAGTAAGACGGTTATTTTTTTCTGCTAAATGTTTTGTTGAAACGGAGGTAACAAATTCCAGTGATAATCAGCACGCACAAAATTTTGCTGGCTGACTGTGACCTCTTCTCTTCGCACCTTGGAAATATCAATCCTTATACAGCCTGACGCCGTGACGTCAGGCAATAAAGCTGACGTTGGCAAGATTTATATCTATACGTAACCCCCCTACACATGTATATCCCACTTCATTCGATAAGGCCCCGATCTATTATAAATTTTAGATTCTTCAGAGTCAGTTTTATTTTAAAATTACTGAGAACATGATTTTAGAAAAATGTAACTTTTCTGTGAATTTTGAAAATTGAGAAACATTTTGTTTCATTGCGGGGGATTGTCCGCGCCTTATTAATAATTTATTTTTCACTCATGTTTTTAAAATATGTGAAAACAAAAACACGCTTCACGTGTGATTCGAACTCTCTCCATAGCGCAGCGATTGCTCCAAGACCAAGCGCATTTTTCTAAAATCAAGTTTTCAGTAATGTCATCTTTAAAACATTTTATCATTTTATTTTACTGAACGACTTATTATTTGATAAACTTTATTTTAAAGTTGATAGTTTTAGCATATTTAGTGGAAATTTTTTTCTTAATATTTTGAAGGAAAAAATGGAAAATTTTAAGTAAATTTCATCATCTATTGTTATTTGCAAGTGGGAATAGGTGGAATTGAGATTTTTAAAAAGTGGGAATAGGTTGAAGACACCGTTCAAAAGTTATGGCGAAAGTTCGAAAAAGCTATTTTCAGCATATATAGGTCACAGTCATGCAGGGTCTTAAGTTCATTGACCTTGGTGTTATTTGAAAAAACTTAATCAGTGGAGTATAGTCAGTATACATACCAAATATGCCGTCTCTATCTCTATTAAAAACAGTTACTGTATCACGTGCATGTCGCTATAGATAATTAATGATTATATAGGTACCGATATCTGTATTAAATCTATTTTTATACCAATAGGATTCTATTCATCGTAGCAAGACCCTTATCATTTCGTGAAATATTTCCTTCTCATTGTAGATACAGGTATCCATTTCCACCTGGTTAATTAAATTGTGCCTGAAAACACTGAATGCCTCTTCAAATTGGTAACATTCGTTTGAAACAATTTTTCCCATTTAAAACGCTTTATGAAGAGTTGTACACATTTCTTTCTATCATCTAAAAATAACTTTTTTGTAATTTCAATCTATTTTATTAATTGATTCATGCAAAATTACACAACATTTACATTTAGCGATAAAGGTACAATGTAATATGTACTATCGATTACTTGATTGAATAGCATGACCTTTAGCAATAGATAAAACACAAATGTATTGGGACGATACGCCAAACAATTGGTATAAAGCTTTAAAAGTTTCAAGTCTTCTGGCAGTTTTGAATGAACGTACGTTCACTTTTATGGCATTGTGAATGAAAGAATCGATTCTTTTTAATTATGAAGATTAATTTTATACATTATCTTTCAACATGTTCAAGGGGCGCCTGGTTATCTATAATTTACAGATTTAGACCCGTAATTCTGAACCAAACTACAGTATTCCATTTCATGATGATAGAACTGTTTCATATGGATCGAGGAGTGAGCTCATATTAAATTCTTTGCTGAAGGTACTAAAATACACCTAATTTCTTCAAAATCCAAGAACATTTGAATTTCACGATCTATACATGGACTCCCAGAGAACTTTTTCTTTTATAAAAATGAAAATAGCTAGCTTCTATACTGTATATTGAAGTTTGGAACGGGACATTTGGACATGGTCAAGTAATTGGTATGGACAGGGCCATTTTATTGCAATTTGGGATAACAGTGAACCTAGCTATATTGCTGTTCATTACAATGTGTTACCTGATATATGAAGGAACGAATGTTTGTATATACAGCGGGAAATAATTTCCAGTTTATCTAAGGCTTAGTTACTGTCTGTGCAGGTATTTTATGGTATTCTTATGTACACACTGAAGAGGAAGATTCTTCACTTCGTGTTCAGTAGATCTAGACGTCCTAGATTACAGCAGGGAGAAGCAGGGAAAGTTCTCACATATTCACTTCAAACATCTTATCCATTTGTTGCAGTTGTTTTGATGAATATTTCCATTTTGTAACGATAGACAGGATGATAAACATCTTGGAAACCTTAAAGCAGGTATGGTCCTGGATTTTTGTCAAGGAAAATGACGGTGATCAATCGGTGGCTCAGCAAACCAGCGGGCCAGATTCCGAACAACTCTGCTTCAAGACCTTTCTCAAGCAACCCCTCCTAGAAGAGGTTTTCTTAACAAACTGTCAGCCACTGTGGCGGATCGGGGTTTGGAACAATTCTATATTCATTAGCGGAGACGATAAAACCATCAAAAGCATCGACCAGATAACCCATGGATGCAAAGACGAACTACAAACACTCTCCGGACACTCTCCCGACGATTTTTCGATAACAGATTCGGGAAAAATTATTTATGCCGACTGGCAAGAAAGGCGAATATATTATTTACAGAATTCGAATGGCCAGGTGGACGCTATGATAAATTTAGGTGGCTGGAAACCTTGGGCATTGTGTTGCTCCGAGGCCGGCGATATTCTGGTCGCAATGCGTTCTGATGACGCTAGACGCGCCCGAGTTGTCCGATACCGAGGGTCTACAAAAACTAAAGAATACTGCGTTGATAGTAAATGCAGGCCTCTGTACGGATCACCGGTCTTTATAGCTGAAAACAAGAATGGAGACGTATGTGTGTCTGATGCTTATTATAATCGCGTCACTGTGGTTGACTTCAAGGGAGTTTTGAAGTTTCATTACAGTGGAAAGCAAGTGTCTAGGAAGTACCTTACGTTCTATCCTAAAGGCATTACCACAGATAGTCAGTGTCATATCCTAGTGGCCGACCAGCAAAATAACTGTATACACATCCTAGATCGTATTGGTCAGTTGGTCAGTGTTATAACAGACCTATCCCTGGACGAACCTTACTGTCTGTGTGTTGGAAAAGCCGATGAACTTTTCGTCGGAGAGTATCATAAAGGCCAAATTAAGAAACTTAGATATCTACAGTAAACTTTGAAAAATCAGAGCTCTGGGGTTTCGTCTCATACATTGCTGATTTAAAAAATTTTTTTACCATTAACGGCATGTTAATTACTAGTATGTGATTTGATAAAATGAGTCAATAAAATGAAATATATTCAATTGTTTTTGGATATTTTTATAACGTTTTCATAATTAAGAAGCTTAATGAAGGGCTAATTAGAATATGTTAATTTTGTTTTATTTCTGCAACAGCAATTCAATATTATACTTATAAATTGTTTTAATACTGAAATGAAACTGCCGATTACTATATAAAAGCCCCACAGTGAGGTATTTATGCTTTTGGAATCGTGAGAGTAAAAGTTGTTCATTACATGACCACACATGAGCCCAATGTTGATCAGCGGTTAATTTTTTTTTTTCGTATCCAGTGTACTGAGTACTTCTATTTCTTACCACCATGACCCTATCAAAGAAAAATAAATTGCATAATTTCAAGAAATTTCTTTTGTATATGAGCAAATTATTTTTCAGCTCGTTTTATTCTGGACAATCTTTTCTTTTCAACATGTTGATGATTTACGGAAGTCGACACTTATGATAAACTTCTACTGATAATGGGAACATTATAGATCATAGCACTCTGAATCATAATTCATAATATCACAAAATATACAAGTATTACTAGGTATACTCAATGTACACGAAAACAAATGCGTTACCCAGTAAGTCATTTTATCTGCATGCATCTTTAAAAATTCTTAATACAACTTTTTAAAATCGATTCTATTAAAATATAAAAGAGAGGCTATTACAGTAACTTTTATCTGAAAAATTTGCAGCAAAATAGATGTAGCTGAGACGGGAAAACAACGGACGGGTACTATATATTACGAAGATGAAATGCAATTTATTTCTTTTGAGAACTTCCTGTTTACACTTTGCTGATAAAGAAGTCACTAAAAACATTCTTTTGGCTCTGTATTACCTGTGACAAGACCTTTCCAATTACACAATAATTTTTGACCCATGACCTTGAACTTTGACATACTTTTAAAAAAATTTAATCTCTACCATTACTTTTTTATGAAAAGAGATAGGGCTTTTAATATTATCCATGTACATTACCTGTGACAAGACCTTTCTAAATAAACTATGATTTTTGACCTTATGACTTTAAAGTTTGACCTACTTTTCACAAATGTTATGTCTTTCCTTATCACTTTTGGTAGAACAGAGATGGGGCTTTCATATTTTTTTGACATGTGAATTGTCTGTAACAAGATGTTTCCTAGCTTTCTACAATTTTTGACATCTTGACTTTCATGTTTGATCTTATTTTCAAAAACTTTAACTATGATTATTTTTGCATGACATATGATAGAGCATACATATCTGACACAATATGCCATAAATAATGCCATCCCATCTACTGACAGCCAAAGTGGGGGAAACTGAACAATTCTTTTTACCATTGTGTCCAATTTTACACCTCTGCAGGAATAACTAACATCACAATGTAATTCATACTTTACTTAGGAAACAATTCAGGTATTCATTTTATACAGAGCATCAGACACTCTGGTCTGAAGTGTTATAAGGGCCTCTTCACTGAAATCTTCAAGGGAGATAACCTCAGGTTTCTTTTCACCAGGGGAGACAACTATCTCCATCACAGAGAGAAGGTTAATTATGGATTGCTGGCAATCTTTGATTCCCTGGAAAAGACAGAACGAAATAATTGTATCAATGTATACCAGGTAGTCTTCTTCAGTTGCTCCAATATTAAACGAGAAAACATTGATGCTGCCATCAGTTGTCACTCAGGATATAAATGAATTAATAATGGTAAAATATCATGATGAAGTTAAATACATGTATCATAATTTTGTTTTATTCTGACATGCCTGTAATTCCTATATTCTTAAATTTAATCTTGAGGCAAAGTACCAACACCATCATATTTTTTTTTTTGGTGTGAAAACTTACGTGTGTTATAGCCCTAGAGTTATTCTGTCAACACCCATTAATCAGGCAATTGATTTCTCAGATTGAATGCAATTCATTCAATGCCAAATAATTGTCCTGTATTTATAACTAAGAAATTAGTACTATTATTAACCTTATACATGTATAAACATACCCTTGACCTTTAGACTTCAAAATCACTCATGAGTTAAGTGTGGAAAATGACCCACCCATTATTTTTACAAGATGCACTAACTATTAGTACAATTACTTGTCATGAGCAAGATCAACCATGAGCTCCATCTAGTTTCAAATCACTTGTGTGCTTCTTTGTTGGTTTTTTTTGGCCTATAATTGCTAGCGCTCTTGAGCGCTAGCAACTACGTTAGTCCAAATTCCTTGAATACGCATGCTCGGCTTCATGGTCGTGCATTCTGGGAAAACTGTGAAAACTACTATAGATAGACCGTACGATGACAATTTTCGTTGTATAATAAAATAACTATGTTTATTTATTGTGTGGTTTACAGTTTAAAGATAACGACATAATTTCAGTACTTCAAATTTACGTTTTTTCTGATGGAAAATGCCCGAGTCATCATTATCTGATTGTTCTAAACAAAGACAAGGGAGGTTTTTTACGTCTAAGCAAAGATAGACTATAATTTCTGATTGGTCAATTCAGCCAATCTTAAAAATTCCAGGAACAGGAGTTTACACTAATAATAACGAATAAATCCATTATTTATATCTAAAAAAATCTGATGTGCATGGCTTTTTAAAACATAACAGTTCTTGACAAAGATCACCCAAAGGACCAAGCTACTTTACAACTTCACATTCGAAACTCTTTGGATTTTTTTTATTCAACATAGTTAATTCTTTATTCCTTTTAACTCCCCTGTATTTTCTTTGCTACATTGCCACAAAATTCTATTCCAAAACCAGCTCATACAATGCCTCAATCGTCATCTTCACTATATTATATAGAGTCTCTCCCCTCTCCATGCAGTAAAGGTCTTAAATGTTCCGTTGCGCCAAAACTCCAAATAGGTCAACACAAAAACTTCACCCCCCCCCCCCCCCCCCTCCCCCCCCCCCCGTTTCTTTACCTGTGTGTCTATAAAATACTCTTCACGTAACAATCATTATAACTTTATCACACTCCAGCCTCGATAAACATTAAAGAATTCAGGAATATAAATCACTTGATCAAGGACCTTCTTCTCTGTGTTTGAAAATTGCTACGGCACTAGCTCACCTATCTTTTTTAAAAGATAAACTTGTGTAGGACTATGTTGACATTTGCAGTCAGATTAAGTCTGCTTTGATTTGTGTGATAAAGGCATGCATCTGAATTATGACGACTATAGTCTAGAAGTAACTGTTGGATGCATAAAATTTAAATTAGAATCAGACACATGTATCACCTATCATCAAAAATATATATTTGAATTAGTAGTGAATATAAAACACAAACTGTGTAACATGTGTTTTTGCAATAAGTAAAATATAATGTTTTTAAAAAGGGGGCCTGTCCTTTTGACAATTGTAAATAATCAGCAACTTTGAATAATATATATGAAAACATAATGCATTTTTAAAGATGTACTTCATGGAAGTAAATATGAATCTTTTAATTTATAAAAGGAGAGAACACTCTGATCAATGTATAATCCTTTGAATGTAAAGTTAATCTTGAATGATGAATATTTTCTCCCACCTCAATCCCCTACACCAAAACTGAAACTTATAAAGAGCAGATCGGTCCTCTGGGCTGCAGTCATACATCTGAAATACGGTGAGAATTCAGTACACTTGTACTGGTCGTCAAAAACATTCTCAAATTGTATCATGTGGGGATAATTATAAAGTTCATATCATTGAAAAGGAAAGATATAACAAAGCCTCATACTCAGACTGATAGATTTATAAGATGTATGATCTTTTATGCTGAAAAGTTGAATACTGATAGGACTTACTTTATTTAGCTTTTTCATTAGAAAACTGTCTGGTTTCATATGTTTCATCTCCTGAAAATCAAAGTATTTATTCTGAGAATTAATTTAACACTAATGTCCCATGTATCATACATGCCATTGTGCTTAGTCATCCACTAAAAAACTTCCATATTTATATACACAAGTGTACAACAGATGAAGTTTGATAAATATATATTAAATAGTTTCTGGAACTGACTTAATGCAAATATAAGAAAAAAGAAGTCAAAAGTCAATTGGTACATTAAGGTTAGTATACAGCTAAAGTATATCATTGAGGGAGTTAGCAAGATTCCAGTTCCCCAAGACCAGGACTATTTCCCGAGGCGTGCTGCTATTATACCGATACAAATTTTAATTTGTAAAGATCACTTTAAAAAAAAATATTCCATTAACTGATTGACTACTCATTATTCTCATAACAATAGAATCACAATTTATATTTACTGAATTTTAATAACAATTTATTAACAACAATATTTTGAGAAGATCAACAACTTTAAAGTAACAAAATAAATCAAAGTTCTCAACAAGATAAGATTTCACGTGACGAGCTGGCTAAAAGTTTATGGAGAACAATTCGGGTTTTAATGTAAAAACTAGAGGATTACGCATAACTGCGATTAGCATGACTAGCTCAAAAAACTAACGCACGGCGATTAGCCGATTCACAACGATTTCTAGGGAATTGTTCAGATCTAATCAGTTAATTTTATATAGGGAAAAATCAGTAGAGGTATAATAAATTCTTTTAATGCAGTTGATTAGCTCTAACTATGTTGAATAATTTCTTCAGATGAGACCGTATAAACCGAGGTCTCATGTCGCAGTAGGTGCTGGCACTAAAAAGATCCCTCCCTGCTCAATGGCCCTGAATGCCAAGTATAGGACAAAATTTGCGGCTCTCTACCGGCAAGTGGTGGCGTCTCCATATGAGTGAAAAATTCTTAAGAGGGACGTTAAACAACATACAATCAATCGGGAGAAGGCAACCAAACAATTATTTAAAGATAGCCTACTGAATTAGACTTACCATAGTCTCTGGAGCAGAGAAGCCTATCAGATGAGTAAGAACCTGTAAGAATTAAACATTATTACTACTCAACAGTCTCTGTATTTCTACATTTATTTTATACAAGTATAATACAAAATTCTTCCTGTTTCATTAACATCAAAATAAGCGGTAATTTCTTCATCCATCTGTGCTTTACTCGCATTGGCAGTGATTGGGATAAGCTAGGAAGTAAATTTGACAATGGCGCACTCATAGTCAGTGTCAATGTGACATTTCAAAATTCAATGCGCCAAACAGATTTTATAATGGGACATTTCCTAGTTACAAACTGACTAGTTTCCGCAAGATTTTCACTTTACTTCATTGCAATTATTGTCAAATTACTGAATGACAACTTTAAATTCACAAGTGACTATGAATAAACACTGTAATTTAATTTCAATTCTTTATTTTTAGTCTCCTTTGTTGACATCCTTAAAATGGTTTAAAGTCTGGTTTAGATCTATACTGCTTCCCTCATGTTAAATTTTTGTTTTGGTTTTTCCGTCGAGACTAACCCTCCATCATCAGTCTTACCGTCAGATTTATCTACATTTGTTCTGTCAGCATGTTATACTTCTTCCGAGTCATTTTCCACCGATTTACTAGGCTTCTGATTGTTAGGATTGTTAAAATTAAGAAAAGTCTGCCCTTTATCAGTATTAGGTATTTTCTTAGGCGGCATGCTGCACTCCCGACACCAGTTTACTTTGTAAGTGTTTAATGTCAAAATTAAAGATATTAGCCAATCAGAAAACACGTTACTGTTTGATTAGATACTGGACAAAATGAAGTCATAACAACGTTTTGACTGAAAGACTCAAACTACTTTTATTCTCAAGCGTAAAATTACAGTGATTGTAGAGCACTTGGGGGAAAGCTCAAAGTTTAAAAGTATGTAGTGCATGATTATATATGCGCCTTGATGGCGCAGCATTTTTAATTTTAATGTGACATTTCTAAATTTAATGCGACTATGGCGCAGGGCGCATGCTTATCCCAATCACTGCATTGGTCAATATTTTGATGAGCTACGACCACAACCACAGTCAGAATGGTAGAGGATCGTACATTTTGGTCGTGGTTTGTGACGATGAAGAAATTGATATACTGTGAAATCAATAATTTTTGTGGGGACTTAATTTTCCTGGGTTCAAGGTACGCTGAGACCCACGAATTTATTTCCACCAGGAAATACTATTTTTCACATATATTACTACTGAAGAATTCTTCAACCATGAAATTAAATCCCCATGAACTATTTTTCTCAAAACATGAAAATTTAACCAATTGAAAATATGTGATTTTACAGTATACAACTTTTGTGCAGATGCATCAACATCTTTTGAAGTAAAATGGTTCCCATATGGCTTGCAAGTCCATAGAACAGCATGAAAAAATTTATTAGTTGGCTAAAAGGTAGAAGACATCTTACATAGTTAATAACAAATAAAACCCAATTTATCTCATACATGTTGGGGATACAGCCCATTAGATAAACTTATGCTTTATCCACGGGTAGAAGCCTTATCAATAGCACTTCCGGTTTTGACAAGACCTCTTGCTTCAAGATTTTATTGAAACTTTTCTTTGTGAAAATTATTGCCCTAATAAAATGAATGATAAATAGCAATAATATCCTTAAAAGCAAGAAAAAGACTCGTATATGTCAAAGAAGTGCCTTATTTTATCAAGGAACCTGCATTGGCTATTTGAAAACAGATGTTACCCCCTCCCCTACTTTAAATCGTTTTTGGAGAAAGTAAAGCCTAACAGTTAAGTTGTTGTTATAAGATTCCTTTAACATCTCCAATAATGCTTTTTCATATTATACTGTGTATGCCTACCTAGTAATGTAGGTGTAACTTACCATGGATCAACAATGATTCTACAAGTAGGCCCATAGCCTAGCCTATAACAAGTTTTGTACTGCCATCGTACAAAGAGTTAATTTTCACAATCCCATGGTCCTTACAACTTTCAGTCAGGTTTGATATTGGCCTTGGGAATATATACACCATTTCAACTCATTGGATAAAGCCAATATCAAATCACACAATATAGATATCCTCTGTATATTACCTTGTCTGAGAGATTAACATCCATCACAGCTGAGCCGTCATTTATTTTACATGGCAACTGCCATTTAATGCCTGCTGGCCTACTTAGCTTGTCTGTAAGTGTGGACACATAGGCCTGAAGATAGAATGTCAAAATGTCAATGAATTATTAACATTCAATGAAAATTATAACCTTAAAGCATCCAAAGCTGTTATATCCCATCTGCATCTTATTTGATATAAAAGATGTTTATCAAACACTTATGCTCTCCCTCCCTTCAAAAGTGCTAAACTGAACCCAAAACTAAACTTGACCTAGATATTCTAATGATAAATCTTTACTTCAAATTTAAGCTCGGTATGTGCAACCTCTGAAAAGAATCTATAGAAACTTCAAATACTAAACTGGACTTTTTTTAAGTCCATGGGGCATTACTCTGTCAAAAATTGCATGATCATACCCAAAGCAGAACCTGGCCTAGATACTTTTATGATAAATTTGTACACCAAATTTTAGTTCAGTTTGTGCGACCTCTGTGAAGAAAACGAATGGAAAGACTGACCAATCGACAAACAGCAGCAAAGCAATATACCCTCCCTTCTTGGAAGTAATATTTAGCAATTTCTTTTCTTTTTTTTGGACTAACACATTAACTCTGTCCATAAATACTTGTGTATTAAGTTATACTTGCTTTAACTTTAAAAGTGATTGGTTGACTGACAGGGATTCTTTTCTTTATAAAGGCCAGGTAGGTGAAGGGTTTGGCATCACAGGGTAGCTCTACAACAGACATAGATCATCAGGTTATCATCTTACACTGTATGCATACACATACTTGTACTAAGTAATGCACAATCTACTGAAAACCATCAAATGTTTTAAAATGACCAAACCTTCAAATATATTACATCACTTTCAATTCCTCAGAACTTTATTTTCAAATAATTATGCTAGACTGTGCTCACGAAAATTTCATTCTCTTTTCTATTGGTATTCCACATATGCAACACTTACTGCTATTTGTAAAAATTTTGTCTTGCTAATGATTATCTGGCAAAAATAAGGTGGTGTGGAAATTCAGTGACATACAGTTTCCATGTACCTGGAATGTTTGTTTGTTGGTCTCGTGTGGGTTGTGTTGTTTTCAGTGGACTTGTAATGGCAATGGAGATGGGCTTTTCCCTTGTTTTTTCTTCTCTCTGGAACCTTACAGTTTTGGATGGTGCTACACATGAAGGAGATATTTTCTGACTGTTAACCAGCTGTGCTGCTTTTTCTTCCTTTATACTTTGCTGAGGACTGTTAAACAATTTCTTCCTTTGGACTGGCATTAAGGACTTCTGTTGCTGTTGATTTTTTGCTGTACTTGTTTTCTTATCATCTGTGTTTTTATTTGTGTCCTGAGATCCAGTGTAGGGTGCTGGAGGAACAGAACAGCCATCACCAACAGATATAATGTCAAAATCATCCATATCATCAAACAGCTCCTCATCAACAGGGTTATCTGGAGGAGCCCTCATCATCCTCTTCTGAGGAATACTTGTCTTCACTGTGGTCTGACAAGCTGTCAAAGTGTTATCACTATATTTAGCACTATTATTGGAGGCATTAAACACCTCTGTTTTCAGATTTGTTTTCCTAACAGGCAGATGCCCATCATGAGTTTTCTGTCTTTCTTCTGCTCTTTGGAAACTTCTATCTTCATACCCTGTGTTTGCTCTTGCTGATGTAGCAGGGTTAGGGACTGACTGAGAAGAAAGCCTTTGATATTGCGTCAATGTCTGAGATTCTGGGGGACCTGTCTTAAGTGGCTGTTTATTTGAGGCAGCATTTGTCTTCCATTGTCTACGATTTTGATTGGTCACAGTGGCAGGAGGGGGTGGGACAGTATCCATGTCAAAATCCTCCTCCAACAAACTGTCTAACTCAATGTCATCTCCCCACTGTAATGTGTCATCAAAAAAGTATGTAATGTATTATGAAACTCGATGATTAATAGCTCCGAAATTAATAACATTAGATACTGCTCCTTTTAAAGATATTGGCAGCAAAGTCAAATTGTTAACATATAAGAAATGATTAGCAGCAGACAGCAGCTGTATCAAAGCTTGGCACTCTGACTTAAGCCAGCACCTACTATTTCACTTCATTTGTAGGACAAAGTGAAATAGTAAGGGCTGGCTTAAGTCAGACTGCCAAGCTTGCTCCATTATAAAGTTACTGTGCGTTTCTGAATCAAAACATAAACATTTTTTTAACATGATTTAAGAGATTTGCTTAGGTCCCATCTCAGATATTGGTTTATATCATATCTGTCCAACATTTTTTTTAGAACAAAATGCTGCTAAGGCCCCTGTATTACACAAAAGTATCAATAGAACTTTTCTTGGACACTTGCTTGAGTCATGTTGGATACTTATACATCTTTAATTATTTTTAATTTTTTTTTAATTTTTATATCTTTACGTATATCTTTAATATTTAATTAGGCCTTATCTCAGAGATTTGTGTTCACCCTTTCTCAGACATTGAAAATGACCCTATCTCATACTGTGGTAGTCTTACCTCATCTTCTACTTTTACGGCTTCCTGTTTAGGGACAGCTGCATTCCTCGTACTTTGTTCTGATTCAAAACAAATTAATCAGAAATCAAAAGAATTTTTGTAGAAATAGTATTTGGTGACAGTAAATGATATATCAAGGACAATCAAAAGTGAAACTGGTCTTATAGAGATGTTGAGTATTTGGGAATCTTGGCTAGATCTAGCTTCCTTTAAGTTAAATTCAACTCATTAAAATATTGTGTAATTGGATTGTTATCTAATTTGGCATATTTATTTACAACCAGAAATATTTAGATTAGACAAGTTTTACTGTACCTATAGTTATTGCAATCAATATAATTGAGACTCAGTACTACGAAATTAACAATAACAATTGTGTACATTAATTAGCGTGCTGCAGAATTCAAAGTACATATATATATATATATATATAAAACTAATGTCCAAATAACTGTATCTAACATCTATTCTCAATGACCGTGTAGTGTAGGGCAGCGCCGCGAGAATTCCATCGGCATCGAAAGCAAGTTTTTTAACTTGCCTAGATAGCCGAGCGGTCTAGCACGCTGTTCCTGCACTGCTAGGAGACAGATTCCAAAGGTCGAGAGTTCAACCCCGGGCTGGGGCGGAAGTGGGTATCCATGTAAAAGTAATTTCTTTGTGCTTTCTATATTAATATTTCTTCACTTAGGGCAGTTTTGTTAGTTTAAGAGTTGTTGTAGAATGTGCTTTATAAATAATAATTAATTTCATTACAACATGTATTGGTAACAATCCTCTGTTAAAACTAATGTCAAATAACTGTATCTAACTTCTATTCTCAATGACCGTGTAGTGTAGGGCAGCGCCGCGAGAATTCCATCGGCATCGAAAGCAAGTTTTTTAACTTGCCTAGATAGCCGAGCGGTCTAGCGCGCTGTTCCTGCACTGCTAGGAGACAGATTCCGAAGGTCGAGAGTTCAACCCCGGGCTGGGGCGGAAGTGGGTATCCATGTATTGTAAAAGTGAATTTCTTTGTGCTTTCTATATATATATATATATATATATATACATATAAATAATAAAGTGAAACATCATTATTTAAGGACATATGCAAGGTACCTTACCTACTTATAATATTTCAAGATATTTTTAATTTAAGATTATAGTGCAATCAGATGTTCATAGACAAAAAATCAGCATGCATTACGAGGGTTTCTTGGAAGATATCAAATTATGAAATTTTTTGTATTATTCAAAGAAAAATATACAAAAATTACAAAACAAAATTTTCAGATTATTTTTCATTAAAATTTGGTTTAGAAGAGGTGTACAAATCCATATATAGACATTAAAAGTATTGCACACAGGTCCTTCATTTAGTGTAACTCTTCAACTCCAGGGAAGAACCCAAAAAAGTTCAAACTACGTTGCATATGACCTTATAACATTACAGATAAACTTCAGTATCTCAATCACTGATATATCTTATACCATGGATATGTCAAGTGAGTTGGAAGCTTCACCTGCTTATTGCATCATTCATTTTTACCCTAGATATCTCAAATCCTCAGTTATCAAAGTATTTTCTCAGAGCCTATGAGTTTGACATAATGAGGTTTGATTGCATTTATTGTTAAGCTGTACAGTATTAATTTTCAGAATAATACAGTCAATCTGATTTATCAAGAGCATTCAGGAAAACAATCTGTGATTGTGAAAACTGTGTTGTCTCCTTTCATATGTCAATGAAATTATTAATAACTCAGGCAAATGTGCAGGGTAACAAATATGTGGTCTCACATCAGATGAAATTTAAATGTCATGAAAATAACTTGTATTTAATTGCCATTTATGTAGGAGTGGTGAACAATTAATTTTAAAAGTGATATCAAAGTTATCCTATTTAAAAGTATTGAATCATGGCAGTGATTAGAAAACAAAAGGTGTGAGTATTATCTTCAACTCTTTTTTCATTAAATTTAGATTCTTCGGGATAATAAAACTGGCAAGAACTGTTTAGAAGGGGGACATCACAAATTACTGGATCTGAGTAGAATTGTCGCCTGATGGCACTTGACAACCCTACTCTCACCTGATAAATTGTGATGTCTCCCTTTGAAACAATCTGTAATTGTATATTTCCACCTGTACTTATCTGCATCATTGGATATCCTCTACTGATCTTGTCTTCTACTCATCCAGTGAGTTTTATTTATCAGCTGGTGGTATCTGAGGCCATCTTACCTGGTGCCCTGCCCCTCACTGCAGACTGCTGTGGTTGTGACATGGATTCCACTTTTATTTTCTTTTTGGCTCTCGTCAAATCACTTCCTGAGAACTCCTGATGATATTCTTTACCAGAATACTGTAGACTTTGTTCCCTAGAAACAACATATTCATAGGTTAGAAATCTTGACTGAGATAGTTCAATTCAAGCAATAAATAAATACACTGCTGGGTTTGGGATGAAAAGGGTACATAATACAAAAGTAGTTTTTAAGACATCAAATACATCATATCAAAAATGTCACATCAAATCAAGATTAATCTTTTGAAAATATTGTTCTTTTAATACATAAATAAAACAACCAAATGCTGTAAAATCACATATTTTCATGGGGTCAAACATCCTTGGCTTGCAGAAAAACTATGGTTTTTTGCGGGGTTTCATTTCCTGGATGAAGAAAATAATCATAAGTTCTGTCTATTACATTTTACATTTTACATTTTCTTCATACCACAAAAACAACAAAAATTAAACCCCAACAAAAATAACTGAGTGATTTCAGAGTAATATCTTCTTTCAGTGATTGAAATATTTTGTCTTCAGAATGCATGAGTAATAATCTTCAATGTGACAGTGTCGTTCAAAAGGTTTAAATTTTCCTTCTATAAATTACTTTTACAGAATCAATATGAAGTTACTGAAGGTCCTTACATTGCTTGATTGAGGACACTCTGTGGTGTGTTACTCTCCACCAGTGAATCCACCTCCCCTCCCAGCACTGTAACATTGTCTGATGTCAACATCAGTATGCCCCGCCGACAACGCACCCTACCCCTCACAAGGATCTGACAGGGACATAAAATGTTAAGGTGTAATATTGGATATATGTATTGCAATATTGTAAGGGAAACAAAGATTTAATCAGCCAAGAAATATCAGTTTCCCCAAGGACTTGCTCGAGGGGGAATACTGTATAAGTAGAATTTTTAGCAAGGATTTAATTTTGGCATTATTAGCGAGATACTGACATCGCTAGAATTGAATTAATATCGCTAAAAATTAATTGCGTATTATTTGTAATAGTTTCTCTATAGTCTGCATTTTAAAATCTTTAAAATTACTTCTCGCTAAAATATAATACCAGATTTTAGGTAGAAATCTCTAAATTTGCATCGTACTTCCACTTAATATACGGTATAATTTTCTTAGCTGAACAAATCTTCATGTTTCTAAAACATTCATCCAATAAACTGTTTATCCTATTAGAAAAGCAAAAGTCTTAAAAACTAAAAATTAACAAACCTTCAAATGTCGCTCTCTTAAATTCACTTTCAGTTTTTAAATTAATTCACTGAA
>PRKT01000387.1:219780-235742 GCA_003671525.1 Saccostrea glomerata
CCAATTAATACTTAATTACTTGTAGGGCAAACATTCCATTAATGTTGACTTCTGTGGAGGATGTTACTTGCTCTGGTAGGCAGCTGGATCCAATCTCGTGCAGGTCTGCAAGAAGCCATTGCTCAAAAATCAGTCCATTTAACTGTGTCTGAGAGAGCTGGACTCCCTAAATAAGAAACAGGTCAAATTTTTAGGGGCCTTCCAACACCTGTTAAAATTCCTATGGCATGTGCTTTTATCAGCCAATACAGTTTTACATTCTTGTGAAACAGATTCTTATGAAACATAGTTCTATATAACTGATGAAAAGACACCTGCTTTGGCTTATTTTACATATGCCAACTTAATATTTATTGCCAGTGAACTTAAAATGACATGCCACAGAGTCTGACAAATCTATTTCCATGCTTGTGGATGTTAGACTACATGAAAAACAGGATGATATCTGCTATTGTGTTTAATGTCTCCAAACTGATTCAGTACAAGAGCAAGTTCTGACTAGAGCCAAATTTCAAAGTACAATGTACACCATGTCCTACAATGTATTCAAGTGATGGGGTTTCCCACTCATGAAAATCAACAAGCTGTTCAGTGTTGGGTCGTATCATGAATGAAAATTTTTCAACCAATTGTTAAGCCATTTTTCTTAAAAATGCCAAATTAATATGATTACAGGTTATTCCCAATCCATACTCCTTGTCATCATGTCATCATTGGGAAATAATTGAAAAATTCATCAACAATTCAGTGTGTAAATTATGGCCTAACAAAAAGTATGGAAAACTTCAGTCAGCATTTAACTTCCGGGTTATGATCAACTGTTTATAGATTAAAGAATCTAATCACAGATAATAATGAAAATATAAAATGTCAATTTATCCTTACAAATCTTTTAAAGAATCATTCACTGTATGTTGAATTCGCAGAATTTGTTTTTCCGCAAATACATGTATAGTGAATATTAACTCAGCGAGTTAATTTCCTGCTGTACAGTAGCTTTTGAAATTCCAACTCTAATTATGTTTGATGTTTACGTCATTTTGTGTGTTTTGTTCTACACATATTTCAAGGGGTGTTTTTTTTTTAATCAAACACTATTGTGATATCACAATTCAAAGCAATGCTCATTTTACTTCCTTAAAAATTGTCCAATTAAAAGTATGCTTTACAAAACAGTTGCATATGAATTGCAATGCATGCCAATGAGCTACTGACTAATTGTACCAAGTAAAGAGATAGTTTATGACCTGATTTTCCTCAGTAATCCACTCGACACAGGCCTCCAGCCAGTCCCCCGGGACATGGATGTGTCTGGACTTCAGCCAAGCGTCAGCAGCAGGTACAGAGGATGGGATCATCTCAGGGTCTCAACAGTCTACTTTGCAAGAAACAAGCAAACATTTACATGAAAAAATATACTTATACCAGTTATACTTGAATCAATACTGACAAGCAGGTTGTACCCTTTGTAAAAATGCTTCCATGGAGCTTACACACATTCCTCCATTTGTTTGCACACAGCCTTGCAGTTAAGAGACTCTATTTTTCAAAAAATAATCAGGTTCAATACAATCAGTAGATTTAAGACCGCGGAACATTGACTGGCAAGATTGGAAATATGCAGCTTACGTCATTTCTATCAGCTACAAGATAGACAATGAACAGTCAGGGGTGCGATGGAAATCCATCATTTCTAAATTGACGTTTTTTCGTCATAAATTAATTTCTTTTTATGACTAAAACTCGTCATTTTAAAGAAAATGACGAAAAACAGTCATAAAAATTTAGAATGTTTCTAGAATACCGAGTTACCTCTCTTTGAAAAATGTTAGATCCACCAACCGTAAAAAGGACAAAAACATCGTAAACAAACTTGATTTCTCTAATTGACCATTTCACGGTAACTGCGGTACTGCTCTCTTGCAGGGCAAAATGATATATTTTGGTGAATTTATAACGTAAAAGTAATTGTTTTAGATATTACGTCATTTAATTATCTATCGACAAAAACTCCGCCAAACGTTATTATTTTGCCCTGCAAAAGAGTAGTTTGCAGTTATCATGAAGGGGCTAATACAGTTGACTACAATACAGGTTACGTTGACAGTACAAATTTCCCAAGCAAAAATAAGGGTAAAAGAGTTATTTGCCAAATTATTTGAATTAAATAGCAAAGAAGACGAAAATGACGATATTTCGTCTTTTTTCAAAATGGAGGGTTGGACGCACTGAAATATCTCGCTTGTTTTACAGGGCGCACTACTTTTTTATTGCTTTAACTTTTTTGCCAAGACTTTTCTCTACACCTACGTATTCTTCCAGACGGTTTACTCTATGTTTTTATAGGGCTAAAAGCTGTGTAAAAATGGCGAACTAGATCTACCAAAATTCGACATCTTTACCGCTGGACAATAACTTTCATCTTCTGTGTTGATGTTCTAACACACATGGTCTGTAGAAGTTAGGGACCCTGATGAAAGGAAACTCGCGTAAACACTGCTGTTCAAGCGGGAAATTCAAAATTCGATGTTAAACAACCGTGATAGAGGCATTTTGTCGGAAATAAAAATATGACGAAAATTAGTCATATTTACAAAATTGACGGAATCACATAGTTTAAACTTTCATTTGTGGAAATGACGGATTTCCATCACACCCTTGACTGATGAAATGAGTGGTACAATTCGACGCGGACGACCGAGAAAACATTGGATTGAAATTATAGTTTGAAATTCATTTTAAAAGGTAAAAATAGCTACTTTGGGTAGGTTTAAATACATACGTAGCTTTTAATATCCACATACGTAGAAATAGTCTTTGGACTGGACCTGACCAAAGTGCGATTTTGTACACATATTCTGATTTAGTACTATATATAGTAGGTAAATAAACCTACTTCAGGTAGGTAAGTTATGTAGGTAATTTAAGCTTACGTAGCTACAGTGTTAGCTAGTGTAATCCAGACCTGAATGATAATGATTCAATGCTTCAACTTTTCACACATGCACGGAAAGAGACAGACTGACAGAGGAATCTCGGGATTAAAACCATAGCAATAGTAGTGAGTTCAGTTTACCTTGCGTGACGTTGTAATTTTCGGCAAAATCGGCATTAAATTGACAATTTTCAACTCGCGATAAAATTTTCAATTTACTGAATTCTGATAAAAAATTTTCACACCTATGTTGTATAGGACTTAATCTTTTAACCAGTATAAATATTGTTGTTCTGTGTTAAGTATTTCATTATTTTTCATGTAGTTTATATAAGCTCTCCAAATCGTCTTTCAATACTACTTTAAACTCGGATGCTAGTTTACCTCCCGTTTTGCATGAGTCGCGTTGTTTCATTGGCTTTCCGCGAGCTATAGTTGAAGATATTGATCAAATCAGCCAATGAGAAGAAAGCTTATAAATCGGAGTTTCGAATGGTACCTGAATCCCCGTATTCCATAGTAAACAAAGCGGAGAGCCGGCACGTTTTTGTACAAATCGTGTTTTTCTGATGGTAAGCAATATTTTAATGAAAAAGATTCATACATATTTGAAAAATTCAGGATTTTTCCTATAAGAATATGAATTCATTTAACAGGAATATTACGCAATGCGCCCCGGACAGCCCAGTGAAAACGACCTCCCCGGCGAGACCGGGCGCCGACATACAGTAGAAAACGAAAACACGTCATGATTGGGGGAGACAGGCGACGACCATGGCAAGTTTGCTTTATAAAATTTTACACCTTATTAACCAATTATAGTCGAATTAATATTTATATTAATGATAATGGCAATTTATGCATTGAAGATCAGTATTAAACTGAGATAAATTCGAATTTCCTCGACGTGGTCTTTTTTTTTTAGTGTGTCAAATGCTGACGAAATAAACTAATTTGATACAATTTTATAATGAAATAAATTAGATAATAGATAAATTTTGTGAAAAAATGTTTTGTTGCACCCTACTTTTATATTTTCAGAACGCTACCAATGCTGGTCAACATGCAACATCTTCAGTATCACATCTGGTTGGCATAGAAACTAAATGGAAGAACTGTTGAGCCATATTTATTGTAAAATTTGCTGACAAATTGTAAATTTTCAAATCTGTTTTGATTTCTGGACACTGAATTTTCTGAAATGGTGTTGAATAGAATATATAAAATGAAATTTTTAATTAAAGTCAGTAATCATACTTAATTTTGATGTCTTTGTTATGATGTCATGTATTCGCAATATGACCGCACATACACTATAATGTATAATAATCAAGTTATTTGCCTAATAAAGACAAACTTTTAGAGAAAATGTTAGTTATTATGAGATGTGTATTTTTTAAAAGTAAAAAAAAATGTGGTAATAGAATTAATTTTTGTTAAATAATTAACTATCAAAGATTAGATTATGATATTTGGTTTTTACATGTATGTCGGCCATATTGGAAATATGCAAATTTTGGCGGCCATCTTGAAATTATGCAAATTAGTGTACTCCAGAATAATAGCATAAACAACAACGATTCAAAAAATATATAGTTTGATTATGTTTTACTTATTTAAATTAATATTAATTACTGATTTTGCAAAATATTACTGCAAATTTTTAATTTAAAGTGCCATATACACTCTATATAAAACATACAGTATGACATTTCAAGAATGCCGCCCAAACCTAAACTTAAAAATGTTGTAACTTTGCTTCTAGTTGGAATATTTTGATGAAGTAAAGTTTTTTGGTTTTGTTAAACTCTACTCTTTCAATATCATTAAAAAAAATATCCCAAATAAATGTGTAAAAATTTCACATGAACCCCCTAGCAATAGCATATGCCATAACCATATGCATACACATAAGCAACAATTATCATCTACAGATGTTTTCTTTTCGACGAAAAAAATTAATTAGGTCTCATTTCCTTACATACTATCGATCTCTGTCTCTGCGCCTCTCAATCTTCTGCTACCAGGCTAAATCTTCTGCATGTCGGATATGGCGGGAAAAAATGTAAATAGAATAGATAATATTCAAAAAGTTATTGGTGCAAAATCCGGAATAAACGAGGTCTCTCCATCGGTGGTGGAGAGCTAATTTACAAGTTTGAAAAAAAAATAGCAAATGTAAATGGGGGAGAAGAATAAGACAAATACATGTACCACAGAATTTTTTTAAATTTTGTTTTGATGGCATATTAATGCAAAAATTTTGAGAAAAAAATTAAGTTTTGAATGAAGGGTCTCTGTTCCGTTATTTTCACAAGTGAATGGGAAAAACTGAGCAAATTCATGTGGTAATGTACTAGTGTGTATTAATAAAATTTTGCAATGAAAAAAAAAACATACAGTCTGAGTGGTCGATCCCCAGGAATCTTAAACGGAAAGGGGGAGGGGTCTGGGAAGGGGCTAGCTCAGTAGCTGAAGAACTGTAGCTCTCCGAAAAAAAAGGTATGGGCCAACAGCCACACAAAAAAAAATGATTTTTTTTACATGTTTATGGCTGTATGAGGATTTGTTACATCGTTTGTGACTATAAACAGGTAATACAAAGGGGTTTGTTACATTGAATATTTCTGATTCGACTTTTTTACATGTACCACATGAGGGGATCTGAAGGGGGTGGGGGTCCGGACCCCCCTGGAATCATCAGGGTTATTTAAGGAATGTTTATAAGTTTTGTGTGAGTTATTGGTGTGTGAATCACACAGACTTGTCGCGTAGGCTTATTTAATGAAGCGCATTAGCGCTTCTGGAAAAATATGCCTACGTGCAAGTCTGTGCGATTCATACACCATAATTCACACTAAACTTAAAAACATTCCTTATATTTACATTTTACATGTTTGGAAGCAACTAAAATTAACTCAATATTTAAATTTCTCGCTGCCCTATATCGTTGTAATTTTCTAACGTCGCTGCAGACTCATTGTGACGTCACATTAACGCACGTTTCTCTGTGTATTTCTACGCGTGAGTATACACGAAAATGGTTTTCAAATCAGTTTCACAGTTGGCTTAGTAAAAAACACAGCGAATGTAAATATTAAATTATGAAGTAAACCAAGTAAATGTGACCTTGGACCCCCCACCTCAAAAACAGAGACCTCTCTTTGAAAAAACAGATCTATGTGATATTGGTAAGGTTGGATGTGCACGGCTTTGTTACATTTGATGTGGCTTTGTAACATTAGATGTGGCTTTGTATCATTAGATGTGGCTTTGTAACATTAGATGTGACTTTGTTACATTAGATGTGGCTTTGTTACATTTGATGTGGCTTTGTAACATTAGATGTGACTTTGTAACATTAGATGTGGCTTTGTTACATTTGATGTGGCTTTGTAACATTAGATGTGACTTTGTTACATTAGATGTGGCTTTCTTACATTAGACGTGGCTTTGTTACATTAGATGTGGCTTTGTTACATTAGATGTGGCTTTGTTACATTAGAAATGGCTTTGTAACATTAGATGTGGCTTTGTTACATTAGACGTGGCTTTGTAACATTAGATGTGGCTTTGTTACATTATATGTGGCTTTGTAACATTAGACATGGCTTTGTTACATTGGATGTGGCTTTGTTACATTGGATGTGGCTTTGTTACATTAGATGTGGCTTTGTTATATTAGATGTGGCTTTGTTACATTTGATATGGCTTTGTTACGTTAGATTTGGCTTTAATATATTAGATGTGACTTTGTTACATTAGATGTGGCTTTGTTACATTAGATGTGGCTTTGTTATATTAGATGTGGCTTTGTTACATTTGATATGGCTTTGTTACGTTTGATTTGGCTTTAATATATTAGATGTGACTTTGTTACATTGGATGTGGCTTTGTTACATGGATTATGGCTCTTTTTGCCATGCATATTTAAAAATACAGGAACACATACTTAGTTTGTACAGTTTATTTATACATAATTATGATGTGTAAAATTCTCCACATTTTGTCAGATAGTATACCATAAAGAGACAACACTATACACAGTATTAACAGCTTTC
Organism: Saccostrea glomerata; assembly: GCA_003671525.1. NCBI lineage: Eukaryota > Metazoa > Mollusca > Bivalvia > Ostreida > Ostreidae > Saccostrea > Saccostrea glomerata. The sequence goes on from PRKT01000387.1 coordinate 226,777, forward strand.
TACACTTTATATCACAAGTTGATACAAAAACTGAAGAGATGCATCATTTTGTAACCCTCCAGGGTATTAAAGCCTGGGGTTATTTTGTATTTCAAGAGAGGAAAACACATATTAGTACAACCTAAAATAGTGACACATCTGTTTTGGTGTGTGAATTTATTTAGAAAAATATCCCAGCATCAACTTAATAAATCTTAATTTTAAAGTCATCTAAATTGCAGTTTTTTCTATCTTTGGAATGCTTTTTTCACTTCTAGAAATGTTTTATAATCTACATGGAGTATTATATGTAATTTTCTAACATACAGTGTAGAAAAAAAAATTCTTATTGTGCTTTAAAGAAAACTTTCTGCACAAATTAAACACTCTATTACTGAATGATACAATTTTTAAAAATAAATACATGTAAATATAAAATCACAATTTCATCTATTACGCAGATTTATGAACAGGTATGTCAATTATTTTATTACATCCCATCTGTGTGTTGGTTATTTTTTTTTTACATAAATGCAAAAAAGTTTGATTCTACTGATTGCTGAGAAATGCATTTACTTATACTTTTAATGGTTTGTCAAATTTCCTGTAAATATAAGTATATATTTTATGAGTTTAAAACATATGAAAATGAAAGAAAAATTGCATGTATTTACATACTATAACTTTCTCAACTCAAACTCATTTAACAAAAACAACCATTAATGCACCCCGGGTATACTGCCATACCATGTGACTCCTTTAGTACATCCAGGATACAGATGAATATTTTAGTATACTCAGGGTGTATAAAAATATCATCATGATTTTTTTGTAGTACACCCCAGAAAATAAAGATATTGGTGTGTCAATTTGAAGCTACACCCCATGTTAAACAGATATCATGTGACATTTTGTGCTGCATTCTGGATACACAGGTTTCATGAAGTATACCCAGGGTGTATATAGCTCAATTTCAGCATGATATTTGTAGAACATCCAGATAAAAAAGATATTGGTGTGACAATTTTGAAGCTACACCCAGGGTATACAGACATCAGCAAGACATTTTGAAGCTACATATGTAATTTCTCATGAAAAAACTGCTGTGTTCACCACTGCATTTTGATGACTATAAACAATAAATCATTATCAATACTACTCAACAAGTAGATACAGAATTGTGTGATCAACATAATATTTTTGGTCAAATAAAACAGGCATTATCTGGTTATATTATAAAATCTAAAGAGGAAAAAAAATTGTTCAGAAATACCTATCACTCATAAAAATGTGTATATTTTTTCTTATCCATTTAGTTGAAGAAATCTATGACAAAGATATACTACACATGGTTAGATTTCAACCAAAAAAAGTAATATCCAACATTTTACATCACAATTTCAGCGCTGTTATAAGCCCCATCTCCTAACCCTGTAAAATGCCTGTCATATTAAAAAATCAGTCCTTGCTCTCTATTGGTGGGGGAGATAAGCTAACATATTCCCTCTCACGTGGTGCGAATCTTGCCCGGCACATAGTTCTTGTCAATATTTGTTTCTTGTAAGAACATATGTAGACACTTTTCATTTTGTGCAAGTGGATGACCTGCAACTCTGTCAAATAAATGATTTTAAAATGTAAGTAAACATCAAATTATAAATAAACATCGAAATTCAAAGCAACTACCTAAGAAATAAAGCCAACTTTTTAAAAATTTAATATCTATATACATGTACTTGGAAACACCAATTCTTGAGAGAGTAAATATTTGCAAACCATGTCTCATACCTGTTGATAAATTGTTCTAAGCCTTTTCTTCTGTCTTCAATGAAGTCATCCTCAAATATTCCTTCATCACTCCTAAATGGTAACTGTCTCTTCCAAGCTTTCCCTGGCAGAGGTGGCACTACAATCTGTCAACAAATGAAGGATAAACAATCCTAAAACATTTCTTTTCAGCCACATCTTGAGAGAATTGTAAAGCCAAACAGGACTGAACAACAAATAGACAAATGGCACACATGCCATCAAATCAACACAAATGTTTTAAAAGTCAGTCAACATTTTCTTACGTTTTTCTTCAGTAATTCTGGATAAATCTGCACACCTATTTCATTTCAGCATTAATGCTGAATCTAATTTAATCAATCTCTATAAAGTTCAATGTGATTATTTAAGTGCTTTCTCTCACCTTACTGTCCCTTTCTAACTCATTCCTCAGCCATTCAAAGTCACTGTATCTCCGTCTCACTGTGGATTCCTTTACCTTAAATACTGGTAAGTTAGTCTGAAAGATATTCACAAACAATTCTTTGAGGTTACTTTGCTACCCATATATTTTCTAATTTAAAACTTAATATTCCACCAATTTATCCTTCATTTAGAATATTTTATAAACAATTTTAAAAACGTTGAACTGCATGCAATAAGTGTACCTACATCTTACAGGACTCTCCTACCACTTCTGGGTATTTAGAAAAGGATTGATATAAATAAATTAGGAAAATTAACGGCTTGGTGTGAATTTTGGGAGAAGTCAATACATGTAATAGCCTTTCCACAGAAATGACATCTCAATTTTGGACAACATATGATATTTCCTCTCTACATATACACGTAGTCAAAAATCAATCTTCCTTGCAAAAGTATTGTTTGTTTCCCTCTCAAACACCTTTGCAATGGGCTCACATCAAGATTTTTGACACAGCGTATTAAAAATATGTGGTATTTGAAGGATTGTCTCATATTGAAGGAATAGATTTAGTAAACATCTATCTCAAAACTTCAATGTAGACATTGAATTATAATGAGTTAAAACAAACACACACTATTTCTTGTGTTTAACATTGTGACATGAGCGAGCCAACAAGAGGTGAATGTTTGAGCGGATGGTAGAGAATTTGTCAAAAAATATCATACATTTTCCTTCCTTTTTTCCCCTAATTTTGATAATTAAAGTGCCAGGAAAATGACAGAACCAGTCTGATAAAAACCAGCCCCCTTTTTCCTTCCACTCATCAGGAGTCAGACTGGTTTGAATCACGCTGAACTGGACCATTATGAAATCTGGGATTTTGTCGCCTCCTACCAGACATAGCATTTTCAGGTTGATTTTTAATACTTGTAAGCTGAGTTCAATTTAGACTCACAACTTATCAATAATAATATACTTTTAAAACTCATCCAAATCATTTTATGGTTTGTTTATAAAACATACAATCCGATGAAGACAATTTATCAGATAGCTGCAATAATGTAGCCCTCTCCGATTTTTTTTTTCCAGAAAATATCAGATAAAAAAAAATTGTAGAGGGCTACATTATTGCAGCTATTTATCAGACTGTCAAGATTTGTATGCAAACTGTCTTGCAGTTTAAAATCTTGCGAGTACTAATTTTGAAATGTGGAGAGATGTTTTCTTTTCATTGATACAAGTGAGGCTTTGTGCTTTTAATAAATTGTCTATTGTGTGATTGGCATTTTATTCAGTTCACAAGTATTGGAAACACCGAAATTCCTAGTTTTTGTAATGGCACCAGTTCTGACATATTCCTAGCATGTAAAAATCAAAATCATGAAAAAAAGGTTGGAAAACATAAGATATTTTGGACTTCGCCACATATACCATACCAAATTTTGCCAAATCAAAAAACGAAAGAAAAGAAATTGATAACAATAAAAAGGTTTAAATATGCGATTACATTTTACTCCATTTCAAGCAGGATTTTTAAGCCAAAGTGAATCAATCTTATTGATAGGAAGTTTCAACTAATTAATAACGTTGAGATCTTGAATTATGTATTGGAACAATGAATGAGGAAATTCGAATTGCAATGAATTATGTTAAGTTTTCCATACGTCAAGATTATTGATTTGCCATAAATGAAAATTACAAAAACAATAACAGGATAAAATTAAGTAATATCTTAATAATATTAACGTTACTATTATACTATAAAGCTTCCGGATTTCAACTAAAAATAAAGAACTCGGTACCTTCATTTTGACAGCGTAATCTGTGTATCTCCCCTTTGATTTAGGCAGCCCATGAGTTTGAGGGTCTGTAATATCTATTTCAAGGAAGTTCGCAGGGGGAGAATATGCATCCTCTAACGTCTGTTTCTTAGGCTGAATCCTAGCCGTCGCTGGTTGAGTGCCCGTACTCATTTTCTCTTGCAACTCCTCCAACACAATTAGTGATGACGTCAGTCAATAACAATACCCGAGCCCGAGATAATTAGTGAAAAAGAAAGTCCGGAGTTTAACATTTTGTTAATCTATTTTGCTTTTTTACAAATCCACTGGTGTGTAGAATATATAGAAAACATTTCATTTACCTAAAATTTGATTAAAAATATAAAGATTTTTAAAATTTATTTTTTCGGAATTAAAAAATCCCTTCAAACATTTTGATAATTATAATCTCACTAAATGATGACGTTTTACACAGTACACATTAGTCCTCGAGAAGTAAGAAAACTAAAACATCATGAAAACTGTAAAATCGGTTATATTGGTCCCAAAACGCATTTTTATGGTAAATTATGTGAATGGATTTGTAAAGCAATATACGACAGGTGATGTTTAATTCATGATTCATAAACAATCTCATGTTTATTCATTTTTTTTCGCTATGAATAGTTTTGACCTGATTTAGAAACATTCTTCCAAGGGCAAAGTTACTTGATAGATAAAGTAAAGTTTTTCCTCTTTATCCTTAGATATGTTTGTAATTTTTTTAAACTTGAACGAAATGGTTTCAAATTAATAATCTTCGTTGTTTTGCCGATCAATGAATTTTTATTGTTTTCCTAATATGGTACATATTTATATTTCAGCTCCTTCAACAGTTGCCAGAGAAAACATCCATCAGAAAACAGGTCAAAAAGAATCTTCTCTGACCAGCACTGAAAATGAATCTGACTGTCCAATTGCTGCTTACAAAAAGCGAATTGCCTGTGGGCAGTTACAGCATGATGATTATCAAATATCGGTAGTAGAGAGGCTGCAAAGTCTATATGATAAACTAGATAACTATGAGCCTCCATCAACCACTGCCAACTGGCTCGCAAAGGTTATATTCACATCTGCTTGTTATTTTATACTTTAAATTATTACATTTAGTACTATAGATAGTTTTCAAATGACCTAAATTGAGCAAAAGTTACCTCCCTTTGGCCGCCATACTGGAGGTCCAAATGCTCATATTCCTTCATTTTTCAACCAATCTTAACTTTTAATATTTGCGATTTTGAATTAGGAATCATTATTTTTCTGAAGTATATAAATTTTTGGAAGCCTCCTTTATTAAAAAAAAAAATTATTTGATAAAGATTTTCCTCCAAACATTTCTGCTATATTTTCTTAAACTTGGTAAGACAATAAGGAAAACTCATCGAGTTGACCTCCAATATGGCAACCAACGGGAGGTAACTTTTGCTAAATTTAGGTCATTTGAAAACTATCTATATGACACAACATAACAAATTGATGTTCAATCATATTTAAGCTTAGGAGTATTAATTCTCTATTAAGAAGTAGATGGCTCTTTTGGGGAGTATTAAAACGAGCCATCAACTTCCCAATAGAGAATAATTCAAGAGTTACTCAGACTCCTCCTATATTCAAGATAAAGATTTTAATTTAATTCAGAAATGGTTTTATATACAGTTAATTGAAATTTAGTATGTCGAACACTAATATCTCAAATACCATGAAAATGTAAAAAACAAATTGATTTTGTTGTCCCAATTAACTACTTATTTTTTAAAGTTTTTTTTACCATATTTCAAATTATCAGATATCTATAGAACATGTAGAAGTTTTTCTAGGTCCCTCCTGAAATTCAGTTTCCAAATAATGACTGTATCAATATTTTTGTTATCATATGTTTATAAATATAATTACCAGTAATACATGTATAGAAAACAAGAAAATATTCTTTTTTAAATTAAGTGATAATGATGAAATAGATATCATATGGCATGCAGTTTATATGTATTTTAATCATGGTATATGAAAAATTACTTATGGAATGTTTATTTTGTAGACCTTTGGATTTGGCAGGCAGAATGAGATAGACAAACCAAAGGGGCTTTATCTTCATGGGCATGTGGGTATGGACATTTTATTTCCTGAATTTCCTTTTAAACATTTCATGCTTCAAAACTTTTTACAATATGCAAAAATTTAATTCACATAGTTATTCCTTTTGTGTGTATACTTACAAAAATGAACTAAAAAAGTTGAGTAGTTTTAGTATATAAGAAATCATGATTGAATACATGGAGTAGACCTGTGTTGCAATAATTCCTAGTAATGCCAAACACTCTAAATCCAGTGATTGCACAATTTTTTGATAAATAAATTTATGTAGTATTATATTTCTCAAAATTTCTTCATAAACTATATCCAGATTGTGGATATTTTTACCATACATGTAGGTCTGCTTTGTAATAAATTCTGCAACTATGAATAGAGAGAAACTTATGAACTAAAGGATTGTTCTTGTATGATCTGTTTCAGGTACTGGGAAGACAATGTTAATGGATATGTTTTATCAACACTGTAAAGTGAAAAAGAGACAGCGAGTTCACTTCCATAAATTCATGCTGGATGTACATAAACGTAGGTACAAGTAGAACTCACCTAAGTTCCTCCTGTAGAATTTAATGTGTTTTACATGATTGTGATACCTCACAACAGAATATAATGGTTCTGTGCAGTGTGCAAGAGTGTTTACATTGCATGTATAAGTAAGAAATTAGAAATGATTTATTATTTTTTTTAAGTTTTTAACTTCAGTTTAAAATATGTTTAAAATAACTTCACTAAGCATTTGAGACTATATGCCTAATGGTTCACAAGTAATATCTCTCCTTTATGATTTATTGCTTTAAATGTACTTTGGCCTGTGCTTTTCTGCTGAAAGAAAATAAAGAAATCAGAGGCCTGTTAAGTAGAGCGCTCGCCAAAGCAGGCCTCAGAATGATAAATAAAGAAAAAACTAAGTTGTACATTAGAACATGCATACAATTCATTACTATTATCATTTAAAGCAATACGAGCTGCAACTTTGATGTCAGAATTTTTTGTTGAAAAATTGTAATTAACTTTTTCAATGACAGAAAAAATAACGTTAATAAACTTTTGTTCTTCATATTTGCAATGAAAGTACTGTTTATAAGCTTCGATTGAATCAAAATAACATTATTGTCGTTCTTTACAATAATGATTTCCTATATAAAACTGTATATTGGATTGTATATAGAAGTCTTTTCTTCTGCTTTATTTTAGTCTAATTGAGCATAAAGGTTTAAGTTACATACAAATTTATCATAATAAATTAATAATACATTTTAACAGCAAAATAAAATTTTCAAAAATGCAGCTCATATTGCTTTAAGTTAACATCACATTTCTTATGAATGACAATGTTTATGTATTTTAGGAGTACATACACTGAAACAGTCAGTACCACGACAGTATAATGTGAGGAAAACACAGTCTTTTGATCCAATTCCTCCGGTCGCCAAGGAGATCAGCCTAGAGGCATGGCTACTCTGTTTTGATGAGTTTCAGGTATTTGCCTACAATGTAATGCACAGGCACACAACATTACAGGGAAATTACTTAATTTTGATTTTATTATACCCCCCTCAAAGTCCAAGAAGAGAGGGCATATTGCTTTGCTGCTGTCTGTCAGTCAGTCAATCTGTCAGTCCACCCATGGTTTCCATTTATTTGCTTGCAGAGTTTGCACATATGAAATGAAAGACAGATTTATCATAAGAATATCTAAGGTCAAGTTCTGTTTTGGATATTAAAGATGATCCAGCAATTTTTTTTACTATTGACAGAGTTATGCCCCTTGGACTTAGAAAAATTCTAAGGGGATAAGTGTTTCAAAAACATCTTTTTGTTTAGAATTGAGCTACAATTATATACATGTTATATACATTAAAAGTACTTGTACTATAAAGATGAGAATGACTGGGATATATGTTTTACACAATAGACATCAGTGAGGATTGTTTATTGACAGGTTACAGATATAGCCGATGCTGTGATACTTAAGAAGCTTTTTACAGAACTGTTTAAGTGTGGAGTGGTAGTTGTCGCTACTTCTAACAGAGCACCTGATGGTAATAAATGTTAATTTCAGTTTGTTGAGTGTCTAAACTGAAAACTGGAAGTTAAGTTTCATTAAAGAATTAATAAAAATTTCCTCACAGCGCACACATTTTGAACTTGTAGTCTTTTCAAAAAGTTATGTTGTTCAAGCTAATCAAAACATTTTCAAGTGTTTGAACTTATGAACAATTTCTCAAAAAAATTCCTTTACATGATAAACCTTGTTATAATTATGTGAATTAATTAATGTTTAGTAAATATTTATCTATGCTCCTTTTTGTAATGATAGGAGGCTGAGTTTTTCTTAAAAAATGTTTATAATTTCATTCACATTGTCCTCTATAAAAACCTTTTTAACAGATTTATATAAAAATGGTCTTCAAAGAGGCAATTTTGTCCCTTTTATTGGAGAATTAAAGGTGAGTTTCGCCTTTCATTATGTTTAAGATTCAGTATAATAAAGTAATGTGAGATAGAACAGTGTTTATAAGCACACAATATAATTGGTACAATAATTTTCATGTTCATAATTAACACTCACTTTTTAGCTCACCTGAGCCGAAGGCTCAAGTGAGCTTTTCTGATCACATTTTGTCCGTCGTCCGTCCGTCTGTCCGTCTGTAAACTTTTCACATTTTCGACTTCTTCTCAAGAACCACTGTGCCAATTTTTACCAAACTTGGTACAAAGCATCCTTGGGTGAAGGGGAATTTAAATTGTTAAAATGAAGGGACATATCCCCTCGCAAGGGGAGATAATTAAGAAAAGACAAAAATAGGGTTGGGTCATTAAAAAATCTTCTTCTCAAGAACCACTGGGCCAGTAAAGCTGAAACTTATGTGGAAGCATCCTGG
>PRKT01000387.1:236026-254257 GCA_003671525.1 Saccostrea glomerata
AAAGCTGAAACTTATGTGGAAGCATCCTGGGGTAGTGTAGATTCTTAATTGTTCAAATAATGACCCCTGGGGGAAGGGCGGGGCCACAATGGGGAATCAAAGTTTTATATAGAATATATGGGAAAAATCTTTGAAAATCGTCTTCTCAAGAACCACTGGGCCAGAAAAAGTGAAGCTTATGTGGAAGCATAGTGTAAATTCTAAATAGTAGGAATCATGACCCCCAGGGGAAGGGCAGGGCCATTATAGGAAATCAAAGTTTTACATAGAAATACATAGGAAAAACCTTTGAAAATCTTCTTCTCAGGAACCACTGGGCCAAAAAAGCTTAAACATATGTGCCCATGGAAGGATCATGGGGAAGTGTAGATTTCAAATTGTCTAAATTATGATCAGGGGGTAGGGTGGGGATGCATTATGTATAACAAGGGGGAAATCTGGTAAAGAACAGAATGGTCAAAGCTTCTCAGGTGAGCGATGTGGCCCATGGGCCTCTTGTTTGATTATGAATGAACATATTGTCAGTTCTTTATTTTTGCGTAAATTAAAAAAAAAATTGTAAAGAAATACATGTACAAGATGAAGTATATATTTCATATTTTTTACTATACATTAATTTTATTTTCAGAAACACTGTGAGATAATGAGTCTAAACTCAGGAGTAGATTATAGAATGAACACACTCCCTGCTGAGGGCAGAATCTATTTTCTGTAAGTTACTCATTTTTTCTACTATGATTATTGCCAAGATCAAAGAAATGCTGCGGACATTATTCTCCAAAAAATCACGAATCACAGTTGAAATGTACATTTGACTTAAGAATGAAATACATATTTAGACCACATCGATGGGTCGTCTTTTGTAATTTAAACACTGTATATATATTGCAGAAAGTAGCTGATGAATGTAGGTTTCTAAGGCAAAGTGGGGCTCTTTCACGGAGCTCCCTACGCCATATTTAAACTCCATGATTTTAGTGATAAAGTGGTAAAATAGGAAACTGATTTTATTATTATATATTTCAGAGGATTTATATAAGCTACAAACAGATTTATTTTTAATTAATGGCTAATTTTAATGCGGTGAAAACACAAGTCTTATGCATTCTATATTCACAGGTAAAACAAAAAAATTTTTCTGGTTCTAAATGGAACAGCGTTACTGCAGCATGGTGACCTAATTCGTATCTCTATGGAGAAACAATCAGTCGTATTTTACAGCTGTAGCAGAATAGAAATAAAGTCCTTGTTGTCGTGAATGATGCTAATGATGCTAACGCCTCGGCTTTTATCTTATAAACAATATTTCTCGACCTCGGAGGTTATTCTGCAACATTCATGAAAATGCGGACTTTATTTCTTAAACGTTTGCCAATGTGTAGCACAAACAAAGGACTGAAAATGTATGTGTGCAATCATCTTTTTTGACAGACAGACAGTTTTGTTTAGCATTTTTGGCTGTAGGGCCATCTTAAATGATGTTTATTTTTGCCTTCTCCCATTAAATGGGATAAAACTTGGGTCTGGCTAGGTAGATTTAAAGTGTATTTTCATTGTTTATAAGCTTTATAAGACACAAATTCAGTGTGATATACCCTGTAATTCACTTTAGTACATGTATATGTATACCTGGTACATGTATCAGAGTTAGTTATGACCTTAAAATTTGACAGGGATTTATATAGAATTTTGCTTGGAATCCAGTAGCTTTATGTTATCTATGCTAAAATGTGTAATTGTTCCTTAACTGAATGAGAAAGATAAAATAGTCCACCCCCTGTGTATGACAGCTCTGTTTAATTCACTATATTCCACTATTTAGGACAGAGGATAACAAGTGTGAAGAGAAAATAGATGAAGTCTTCCAAGCTCTCATAGCGGAACAGGAGGAGCAGGGTGAGTGCATGTGTACTACATACATCTATCTCACAATTACTTAAAACTTTAAATTATATTCAAACAAACAAGTCTATATTCCTTCACTCAGTGGTCCATTGCGTTATGGCAAAGAGTTAAAGACCGACAACACCTTTATTTTTTTTGACAATTCTATTTATCGAACATATCTTGTAGTGATTCAGTCGCGAGTATTGGATGTCTTAGGAAGAATGCTAATTTTACCAGAAACTTGTGGGACGATATTGAAGACAGATTTTGATTCAATGTGCAAACAGGTGTGTACTGAAGTTAAACTCTTAAGATATTTTGAGCATTGCTCTCTCAATAAAAGAGATGTCTGTGAAGACATTTTGAGGTTTATTTACAACAAAACATGAACAGGAGTAAGACCTGTTAAAATATAAATGTCATATTATACTACACACAGACAAAAACATTGGTCTTAGAAACACTACTTAGAGGAAGATAACACTCCAGGTTTTATATAATGCAAATTTAAATGAAAAATTCAAAAATATACTGCAAAGAATATACATGTATATATCAAATTTAGAAATTTCACAAGAGACTTTTCATTCTGATGTAATTTTCATGAGGACTATGAATGCACTTTTTCGAACATACTTGTTTGAAAATCTCAGTTTATGCTTTGCGTGCAAATTAACTTCTCTGATATGATCAACACAATCTTAATAATACTTAAATCAGTATAGTTACTTACATGTGCATTTATCACCGACTAGTTAGATTTCTTCCGTAAAACTGTAACTGAGACTTGCATCATGGCATACTTGTTGAATATAGACTTTTGTTTTATTTAGGCTCTTGTATATTAGTATAGCAAAAGGAATACAGTGGATATGAGAAAGCAATGTAGATCACATTACTGTGTTTTCTTTCTGCAGGCACGCGGAGCCATTGATTATTTAGAAATCAGTAAAGAGTTTGATACAGTCATTCTGCAAAACATCCCCAAAATGACACTCTTCAATAAAACGGAGGCCAGAAGATTTATTACTCTGGTGGATACTTTCTACGATAACAAGGTTTTATTCATGATTAATTTTTAACACTCACTTTTCTGGTTCATTAGTCTTCATTCTTATGTAAAGAAAATTTAATAGAAATTGAAACTAAAGAAAAGGACAATCAAATTTAAAAGAAAATTTGAGATAAAATTAGATATTTACATGATTATATTATAATTGAGGTCATAGCTATAAATCAAGGCTGTATCGACATTGAGAAGTTATCATGTAATTACAGGTGCGTTTAGTCTGCTCAGCAGCCGCCAAACCTAAAGAATTATTTAGTGCTGGAAACATGAGTCAGAAAAACTTTGATGACAACAGAAATCTTATGGATGATTTAGGAATTCAAGAGGCAAGCATAGCATATATATAGATATACTATCACAAATTAAGATTTATTCCCCTTGAGGGATTTTTCTCATCCATCTTTTACTTCAGAGAAACATTGTGAACTTGATAGAATTTTCTGAAATCCTGTGATAAATTATAAGTCATTTCTGTGGTTTCCTTTCAAAATATGCTTAATAATGATTGAGTGAAAAATTTTTGAAAGTTTAAAAAAAAATAGAATGAAGGATCAGAGTGCATCATTTTTAAGCTATAAAGATTTTTAGTGGAAAGAATTTCCATCTGTTCAGTGTGATGATTTTTGTGTTTTCTCAACAGAAATCAGACTTGGCCACCGCCAGTATATTCACAGGAGAAGAGGAGCTGTTCGCCTTTGAGCGGACTGTGTCCAGGTTAACAGAGATGCAGACAGAAGAATACTGGAACCTGAGAGACTCCAAACTAAGTTGATAAAGTGGAAATTTAGGAAATATTACATTTTTTATCTAATTTACAGGAAGACGGTAGTTAAAGACTGTGATTTTTTTAATGATATTGATTTTCTGTGATGTTATCTTTTAGCAGCACATACAAATATAATCAATTTTATCAGGGATTGAAATTTACACACATGATTTACATGTACAAAACAATAATAAGGACATTGTTGAATGGCAAATCATATCAGCAGGTAATTTTACATTTTTTATAACCCCCCCCCCCCCCCCCCCCCCCCCCCCTCCCCCCCCCTTCAAAGAAGGGAGAGCATGTTTGCTATGCTGCTGTCTGTTGGTCAGTTGGTCTGTCATTCCATCAAAAGTTTCCATTTATTTTCTTCCAAGGAAATTGCACATTTGAATTGAATTGAAATTTGGTGTACAAATTTATCATAAGAATTTCTAGGTCAAGTCTTGTTTTAGGTACGATTGTACAATTTTCGTACCCTTCAGGCTTGGAAAAATTGCAGTTACATGTATTTGCTTTTCTTGTACACCTACAAACTATGTCCTGGGGGAGGGGACATACATGTAAGTGTTTACAAACATCTCTTCTTTTTATTTTGTTTTTTTGTTACAAAATATGTTTATTTATGCCCCCATTCAAAGAGGGGAGGACATATTGCTTTTCTGCTGTCTGTCTGTTGGTCCAACAATAGTTCCGGTTCATATTCTTAACAAAGATTGTACATGTACATCCTAAAATGAAATTTGTTATACAGATTTATCATAAGAGTATTTGTTTTTGGTATGACTGAGCAATAATTGACAGAGTTATGCCCCTTGGATTTAGAAAAATTTCAATTTTTGCAGTTTCTGTACATTTTTTTTGCAGAGGTTGCACAGAGTGAATAAAATTAGGTACTGTGAAATCACTATTTTTCGCCTGGGGTTAATTTTTGTTGTTTTCATGGTATGAAGAGACCCACGAATTCATGTCCACCACGAAATGTAAGTTTTCATATGCACAACTACTAAAAAGTTCCTTATCCACGAAATAAAATCCCCACAAACAAAAAATTTTTTTCCTTCAACCACGAAAATTTGATCCCATGAAAATATGTGATTTTACAGTATACCGATTAATCATAAAAATATCTGGGTCAAGTTCTGTCTTGGGTGTAATTGAGCAATTTTGAAAGAGTTTTGCCTCTTGACAAAATTCTTATCATTTGCAGTTTATCTTCATTTTCTTTTCAGAGTTTGCACATACTGAAATGAAATTTGGTATGTGTGTCCAAAGGGGCAAAGGGATAAGTTTTTGACAAACATCTCTTGTTTATATTTAAAATATCAGAATGATTTGTTCCTCATTTGGCTGTTGTTCCCTGACGGGGGAAGGGTGCTGCAAAAGTTGAGTTACATTAAGGGTTTTTTTCTATTATCCATTGTTTTCCCCTTTTTGTCTTCAAAACAACCTTTCAAATACTACAGTTCTTATATATTCTAGTTAAGACAGTTATACACCAATTCAAGATGATCTGTTCACAGGCAATGTAGTCTCTTGCATATAGGCAGCAGTGCTAACATATTCACTGTATTATTGTAATAAACATTTTGTTATAATAATTTGTTCTTTATCAACAGTCATAATGTTTATCTAAAAAAGAAATTGGTCTGAGGGATCATTATTTCAATGAAACCAGTGTCGAGGATTTCATCCTTACAAACAAGAGCAGCTCATTGAATATACTAATTATACACCCAGGAAATTACATGCACAGGAACCAGTAAGATTTTGGTTGCCAACAGACATTGACCATTTTGTATAAAATGATTCAATGAAATATATGGATATAATGAACAGTATTCAAGCTCAAAACCAAGATTTTCCAGTGTCTATTAAACGATACAAAATTGACATAGAGCAAACACAAAAATTAGAGGTGGGATCAGGTGCCATGGAGGAGTGAGCATCCCCTGCTGACCAGTTCAAAAAGATCAGTATTGGTTAATGGCAAATATCCTTTAATGACTATAGTTGCATATGCTTTTTGTAATGTCAGAAATATTGTTGTACTTTGTAATGGATAATTAATTTAAATGATTATGCAATTTATATATTTTTTGAGACTACCTGATGTCTCTGTTTTTACATAGCCGGTGATAGATTGGTTTTATGTAAACTTACTGCTCGGTATTTTACAATAATAAAGTATGAAATTAATACAGAGTATATTATTTATTTAAGGCGAGCGCTAGCGTTAATGCATAAACTTATCACACAAGGCTGTTTCCTTGAGCGTTGGTTGGGATAAAGGATTAAAGCATTCCTTTTCTACCAAAATATTTTTATACGAGGCGTACCATCTCTTATCCGCATCTCCTCCTATATCACTGAATGAAATTTAATCAGACTTTTACAGAATCTTTTTTAGGTTTCGACCATATTAGGGAAACACGAGAGAGCATCTAGGATAAAATATTGTCAAGAGTGGCACATTGAATCTAATAAAAACCAGGGGCCCGTTTCACAAAGCCTACTTAGGACTAAGTTATATCTTAGGAAATAACTTTTTCCTAAGTTCATTACTTATCCGTTTCACTAACCTCGTCTTATCTTAGGATATTCTTAAGTTATGTCGTAACTTTAGGACAGGTAAATCGATGACTTAGGAAGAAACTAAATATTGAGGCTGCATATCCAATATTTCTTATGGATGTGTTTGGGGAGAGAAAATCCTATGAACTACTAGTATATGGATGATTGTGTTCTCTCCAGGTTAAAACTGCTTTACTTTGCACGTAAATACTAGGATTTCAATAATTGGCCAACATGTATCAAAATTAGTCCAAGGTATATAAAAATGTCAGCTCACAAAATTGGAGTTGGCGAAATAGACGTACACATACTGGAATAATCCCCCGTCATTTGAAGAGCACTTACGCCTTTGTTAACAGAAAATAGCACATGATTTGATCCAACTAGTATACATGCATGCATGTATGCATATATAATGATTTTATCTACATGTACATGTATATTTATACATACGAGGGTTGTCCCGTAAAATCGTGGACAAAGCGTTTTTCTCGAAAAGTAATGGGCGCACTAAGCTAAAAATTTCAGTAAATGTTTATTTATCATATTTAAGTGCATGATAATTTTTTTTTTATAAAATAAAGGCAAAAATAAAGTTTTTATTATACTTGAATGTGCACGAGGTATTGTCCTACGGCGCACGGTCAAAATATCAAGGTATTATTAAAGAATACACAAGTTTGAATTCATAATAAAAGTTTTAAATACATAAGATTTGGATTTAAATTAATATCTTAATTCAATTCCACAATCAATTTTGTAGTCTTTGTAAAAATTTTAAGGTATTTGCTTATTTTTTGGCAGTTTTTCGAGCATTCGAAATGGGAAAGTGGTAAACACAACACACGAAAAATGGCCACGGTTTATGACGTTAATTACGGCGCACCGGAGAACAGTTCAGTTTTATTTCGATGTTGTAATGACACCTTTAGAGACTTGAAATGACCATAGAAGAAAAAAGATTATAAAAAATATCACCATATCTTAAGTATACAAATGAAATAGGAGTTTTCTTAGCGAAGTTTTATTTGATCGAGTCCCTGGGGAGTACAAAACATACGGACAAACTCCTAATGTAATAGCAAAAGACGCTGTCACAGTAGACCGTCGATTTGATATTTTCTATTAGTTGAATGATGGTGAGAATATTGTCCGTAACTTACTAATAAATCTTCAGAAGATCGCATGAGTGTGCCAATTGGTTCTTCGGCTGTTTATGGAGACTAAAGAATATGTATCAATGAAATTCCTAAATTTAAGTCGGACTCATCCAGCTTCATTTTCAGCAAATATAAAACGTGACGCTGTTTTAAACACTTTGACGTTATAATCCATGCGCCGTAAGGTAATACAATATATGGCATAAAATCTCATAATTTGTTTATTTATGCATATATTTATCTGAAATTTGCTGTGTATATTATTAGTATTTTATTGGATATTAAAATAAAATTTGAAAAAGGATATTTTAGATGGATGGAAACAGTTGTTCACTTTAGATAAGTTCATGATTTTTGATGAACCCCCAACCAAGCTCCGGATATATAGATGTTTCTCCCAATAATGGTTGCATCTAATCTCTTCTAGGACGTTATTATTGAGGGGACAAAAGCATATTAACGCAGTTTTGTTTTCTATAGTATTCTATACATCGGCAAAATTATTATTATACCCCCTCCTGTGCTCCTCCAGTTCCTATGGCCATGAGATTACAACCAGTTATGCTTCCCGCTTAATACAATGTATAGCCGTGCAAAAGATTTCAATAAATTTCCTTTCTTTAATTTCTTCTTTTAGTATTTTCATATCTGTAGTCGCGAATTGGGATTTTTTTCTAGCATGGCATTCTTATTTTATGTGTGCGAGAAAGCTTTACACAGCACGAACAACTAACGTGGTCTGGAACAGTCATTAGAAAATCATTTTTGTTTTTATTGCCCTTACATGTGTTCACTACGAAGCAATCATTTTAAAATTTCATATCATTCAATAATTGACAAGTAGAAAATTATAGGAAAAAACAATACCTGGGATTTTTCCTTATAAAGAGCAAAATAAAGTAAACGTATACAGCGTGGAACAATATTTAAAAAAAAAATACAAATGTTGTGTGCTCGGAAGGGAAGAAGGCTTGAAAGGGTGTGTCTGTGAATGCTTAGTTCTAACAGCAAACTTCGCAAAGTTAAAACATACTTCTGTCCAAGTCCTTTGAATGTGGGGATAATCCCCTCCCTTTTTGAAGCTAAAAATATAACCCAGACTGACATACTGAGAGTTGTAGATAGAGCGGAGAAGTTATTTCATTAGTCCTTATAAAGGTACAACTTAAGAAATAACTTGAGAAAAATTTAAGATAAGATTGTTTCGTGAAACAGATGTGACAAATCTTAGGAACTTCCTAAGTTATAACTTAGGCAAATCTTAAGTTATGTCTTACGGCATGTCTTAGAAAACGTTTGTGAAACAGGCCCCAGATCTTTGTTACGATTCGAAACACTGATGGTCGCTGTACAGCGCCTCGGTCATCAAACTTTCAGAGCGTAACAAATATTTTAATAAAATTGGAACACATTATAAAGTCATAATTAAACAAAATATTCATACGTCTGGAATTTTCTTATAAACTAAGAGTCCTCTGGATCAGAATTTCGTAAAATTTAGAGATACATGTATGCATTTAACAACATTAAAGAACGTTTAGGGATATGTTTTGGGGAAAATATGGAGACAAATTATTTATGAAATACAGGAAATTAAGGGGGGGGGAGACCTGCTGATGAAGAACAGCCGAGCCACGGTGACGCGGGTTAGCAATGTGACCTATGGGCCTAGGCCTCTTGTTAGTAATACAACATATTGGTCTTATCTCTTAAACTTGGTATTGAGCCTTTAGTGTTTAGCAATGAAAAGTTTTTTTGGTTTTTTTTTTATATATATTTGTTAATGAAAACATTTCATCATTATTCTTTTATTACGTTTTAATACATGTAAAATAATATTTCTGAGTTTTTGCATGAAATTCCCATCTAAACTTTCTCTGGCTCTCTATTCTAAATTTATGACAAAAAAAAAAATACAAAAGTGTATAAATTTTCTTTACTTTACAGTTTTTTTTTTCAAAGTTCAATATATCTAATGTAGGTCAAGAGCAAATATTAAGGTATGTGACTTAAATCATTTTAAAACAATCGATATTTAGACACGAACATACATAACACTTATAATCACAAGATACAATAACTACCCTCGTGATGGCGAGATAAAAAGATTATACCCTCCATTGTTTACCCCAATAACAACAGCATGAAGACAGCGGTGGGGATCTCTGTTGTTTTGTCCCTCTGGGGGACTGTGACGTCACATCTCTGTCTGGTCACTCCCACACAGCGAGGGGAAATGGACATACACCAGGTCAGAATAGTACAAGTACTTTAATTATGTTATACAACGCTCTTATGAGGATACACAAATTAGCAAAACATTTTACATTGAACATCGTCAATATGTGCACCGGTATTATAATATGGATATTATGCACATCAAAAGAAATGTTTATATTTTTAAGTAAGAACAAACTTTACTGGTTGTAGAGTGGAAGTTCGACTTGTTTCCGTCACGGCGCCCCGTGTGGAGGGGAAAGCCCCACCCAGGGTCCTTATGAGACCTATACTGGGGGCCAACAGGTGTTTATTAAATGGCTACAGAATTTTAACCATTATGAAATCGGATATCCGGGTAAGAAATCCAGTGGTTTTACATGTAAATGTTTAATTGCATTTCTGATTTTGGTATGATAAGATATTTCCATTCCCTTAAAACAATTTTTTACAAAGATGCACCTCCTTTATGTAATAATTGTGAATATCCTTATTCTTTTTTAAGGCCAGATGATACAAAAAAAAAACGGTTGACTGGACCGGTATATATTTCTGGGCCTATTTATGTTGCAAATAATGCAACTAATTTAATTCTAAAATATTAAGAAATTGTAAACCTTTTGAGATGTACAAATTCTACTTTTCTGCAGCCATCTTTATTAATCTATACATATATTTTTTCACTTTAAAACATAATTTTTTGAAACATTGAATGAGAATTAAAAACTACGCGGTTAAACTTGTTCATTTCATAATAACGATGATTACATTGTACTCACTGAAAAATGGCCCAAGTTGTTATTTTCAATTTTTATCACAAAGGTTTGTTTGTATCATCTCTCCTCAAATAAAAAAAAAATACACGATACATGTATACAAGTATGTCATAATACGGAAAAGGAGAAGGGGATCCGAAAGAAATGCATTTCTCCTTTTCTGACAGGTTATATGGATGTGTCTCTGGCTCCATACAATACTGATGATTGGCAGGTGCTGGCCTTTGCCCCTGATGAATATGTATATAATCAGGACCATCAACAAAACTACACAGCCTTCGTAGTATGTATTAGGTTACTATTAGTAATTGTAATCTACAAAAGAAACTATTACATGTAGTATCAAAAAAAGTTACACCCCACCTCATAATTATGAGAGATTTTCTTTTTCATACTTGATATACGTGCAATGACCATCTAGCTAGGCTACTGCAGGACAGTTTTGTAGAGTATGAAAATGTGTGCACGCAACTTGGAAGTTTAATTCCATCTCGAATGAGTCATTTTTATGCAAAATATGTTCATAAAACAGAAAAGCATATCGACCGAGCACGAAGTCGATATATCTATGGATCGACCCCATGAAAGCGCTATATCTATATAAATTGTCGTGACGTCACATCTTACAGTTTTCAGAATATTTTTTTTCAATATTGTTGAGATGACATTCTTTAGATAAATATTATAGATTTTTTTTTAAATTATCAATTAACTGTATAACATAGGTGCTGCCAAACAAAGCATGTGAGCATTGCGTTCTGCGAGCTCGATACGATTCGCATAAACCCGGGGAACAGACTTTCTACCAGTGCGCCGACATCACCATAAAGGAATCGCCAAACCTCAGTCCCAAAGCCAGCGAGCCTGTTACCGCACTGTTACAGCACACAGAGTACCAAAGAGCCTACAAAAAGTATTCCGTGATCACCAAGGACGCAGTCAATGACGTCAACTATGACGTGGCCTTAAGGGGCTTCGCTTATTCACCGTTTGATGCCAACACTTTGTTCATTGTGAATGTGACATTAGATGGTTCAATCCACCCGTTTGGAAAGTTTGACATGCGAGTTGACTTACACATCAATAAAAACAAAGACAAAACACAAGACACTTTGATTACCAGTAAGTTGGTCAAAAAGAAGACACTTTCTCCCAGTTTTATCCTCGATTCTCTGGTAACTGTGAACAATTGGAATAATTTAGTTGTAATGTACAACGCTCAAGGTGATTACGACAAACCCACGCCTATGCTTGCTGAGTTTGACACGCATCAAGGAACAATGAGTTCGTCACACATCGAGGGATTTGATGGGAGTCCAATCAACGCACTGCTGTCTAATCAGGATGATTCTTACTACACCTTCAGCATTGAGGACGCAGGTCAAAAAGGTAATGTCATATTTACTACACCTTCAGCATTGAGGACGCAGGTCAAAAAGGTAATGTCATATTTACTACACCTTCAGCATTGAGGACGCGGGTCAAAAAGGTATAATGTCATGTTCTGAATTCTCATGAATGCGATGTTTTGCAGCACTACTTTGTATAAAATACAGATATTTAAGAAAACACAGCGTAGTTTGTTGGATATACCGAAGTCTGTTATCTTATTGCAAATTAACACGTTTTCAACTATCGGTAACTCTTGTAAGCTCTCTATATCCAACAAAAATTTAAAGCTCTGGAACCAACTGTTTAAGAGTTATGACAATGATTAAATTTTTTTCATAATGTAAGTCAAACAAGAAGGTCAAGGTCAAAATTGTTGGTATTCAAAGGAAGACCTTGTCACAAGAAATACACCTATGAAAATATAAAGGCCTATAGTACTAACTTTTCATATGTTAAGTTCAAGGGTAAAGTTTTTTCAATTGGTCAAACTCAAAGGTGAAGGTAAAAATTTACAACGTGTGAAATCCCTAGCTCCAACTGTTCAAAAATTATGGTCATTGCGTGGGCTTTCACATTTTACAGTTAATTTATTGAGATAAAATTCTTTTTTCCGTTACTTTTTAAATCTTTTGACCGTTGAGTTCTAGAAACTTGAACCTTTGCCAAAAACTGACATTCAGGGGCATCATTATTAATATTTTCCGCGGTACGGAGATTAGCGGAAAATAATTGTCTTATTGATTCGGAAATAAAGTTATCCAATGAAAATTGAGGTTTAAACTCACGTGACGTGAGTCTATGAGAAGTGTTCGAATAGCACGAGAAATCAGTTCTAGCCCGTCTTCTGAAGAAGACAAGTCAAAATTTATTATGATATTATTATAATAATATTCTAGATAATCGTTTATCATATATATATATATTTTTTAGAGGCTGTCATATTATAGGGCAAAAGGTTTCCAGAGGTTTTTCTATTTTGAAAAAGTCAAAAGTTTTTTATCTCTGGTTTTCATCCTGGCCATCCAAGTTTTGTATACACACTAAATAAGGGGTTTTTCTATTTATACATTTGTATTAAAAAGAACTTATATGACGTTTGTTTCATGTATATTGTGTTTGAATGTATGTATTGTAATAAATTTCCGGCTCCCCGATATGCTTCCTGGGCTAGTCGGCAAATATATATTTGCGTTTTTCTTTTTGTAAGAATAGAAAAGACTTTGATTTACAAACACATCTTCTTTTATCATATGTAGGTTACAACTTCGTTGTCGGACAACTTTATCTGATAAAAAATACCTTACCCTACCACTTCCGGAAGTTAATATCGAGCGGACCGGAACCCCTGTATGTGAATTATCAGTGGGCGGAGCTGGATATAGAGAGACAGCTGTTGTTTGTGTTGCTGGGTAACGAGAACACTCCAGACAAACTGCTGGCCAAACTCTACACATACGACATCAACAAAAAGTTAATACATATAAGCATTCTGTCTGACTTAAATCCATATTTGATTGAATAAAAATTAACTGAAATACATATAACATTATATTTAATATAATAAATGATAATTTATAGAAGTCTCTTATTTCCGATCGAAAGTATGCTATATAAAAACACAACTTATTTTCTATTTTTAGGAATCTCTCAAGCATCGTTGATCTAGAAGTTGGCATGTACGCATACATGAATTTTCATTACTATAGAAAAACAGGTTTGTGTATTTCATAATTACCACGTACGGTCAATCTTGAAATAACGAGAATTAGAGTTGGGCAATAAATGAAAAATAGTTGACCTTGCATATAAATTGAAAAAAAAAAGGTAACCCGCTGATTGAAGTCATTATACATGTAATTAAAAATTAAATAGAAAATGAAAATGCAAAATATTAATCCAGTTGAAAGTAACTGATCATGAATTACTGCTGGAATAATTCTGTGTCGTAGGCATGCTGTATGCGGTGTCGCCTGGGATTTTTTACACCCTTGGATATCCTTTCTACAGCCTCATTGAAATCAACCCGGCTACCGGAAAAATAACACGCTCATTCCGGTTCGCAGACTGGGGTAAGGTTACTTATAAAATATGACAGACATAATGACAGCTAACCTTTTTGATAATAGCAAAAAAAAAAAAAAAAGAAATGTCTTTATATTTTCTATATATGCCGCATAACATTAATAAAATAAAAGATATTAATTATTTATACTTATTGAATTTAAATAAATATACATTTTACATAATAATATTTGGTGGGAACTTCTAATTCATGTGCACAAAGACAATGGTAAATCATATTTTTATATACACTTTTTCTCAGCGCTGAACAAAATCGTATCTATATGTTGTACACATGAACATGTGTCTTTTTTTTAAGGATTAATGATACAAACTTTTGTCAAAAAATTTGAAAATAACCACTTGGGTCACGTTTAAGTGAGTAAAATGAACATGTTTAACCGCGTCGTTTTTCATTATTCATTCAAATTTACACAAAAATAGAATTTGAAGTGAAAAATATTTGTATAGATTAGTAGGTATGGTTTCAGAAGTGTAGACTTTGGAACATCACAGAAGGTTTACAATATCTTTATATCCTAGAACTTTATTATTTGCATCGTTTGCAATGCAATTAGGCCAAAAGTATATACCAATCCAGGCATCAATTTTTTGTTTGTATCATCTGTCCTTAACAAACTACTTTGTGAGAAACACAAGGTCAGCCTTTTAAAAGATTTCAATTAATAAATAATTTGCTGAAAATGTGGTCCTGTGTTCTAAATGTGAATTGACAAGGAGTGGAAGTCAATAAAATGATTAGAAATGTAGTCAGCAAATGACAATGTTAGATACAAACCACGCAGCCTTTTCAACTAGAACTATAAATAATTAATTGTTTCACAATAAGTGTAATTAAAATTCAAACCAGTCAAAAAATGTTAACGATTTTAGAATTCTCTATAAATGTATACAAAACACTGCTTATTTATCATTCCCTTTCATCCCTCTGATCGCCATCAATATACCAGGTATATGTTCCCTATAAAAATTTAAATATTTCCATGAAAATTTGCTCATATTCAAATTTTAATTGAAAAATTCAAATTTCTTAGAGAATAATTATATGTTACAGTATGCACATCAAATATAATCAAACAACCTTAGATGAAGGAATACATCTGTTTGTAGAAGGCTTTTGAGAACGTTTGGGCTTTTCTCTGGGGTCATTTGGAATGACTTTTTTTTATTTTCAACTTCTTCCTGTACTGCATAATGTATTTTAATACATGTACACGAAATCCAAAGGATAAGTATAACATAGCAGAAATGAAAAGCTTTTGTTTGGTAGAACGAGCACTTGGATACATATCATTCTGGAGAAATCACGCCATCTCTCTCTTTGTACCTTGTAATTCTAACCATTTGTAGGTTACTTTCGAGGTTACTTTGGAGGCGCCGTGTTTGGTGGATTAGATCAGGACACCGGTATCCTCCATCACGTGATGACCATGCAGGACACCAATTCCGAAGTTATTGCTAGTATTGACGTCAACAGCGGAAAAGTGACGTACTCACAGATGACGAATCTGAAGCACGTGCATAATCTCGCACTTACAAACAATAAATTCAGGCAGACATAAGTTTGTATTAAAGTAGACATATTTGATATTAAAATTAATATGAAATGGTATTCTTTATTCATCTTAATTTCTTTATTTTTGATGGCCAGGAAGATGAAGCATAACAATGCTACAAGTCACTGTAACCAAGAATGTTTGATCGGTTGAAAAGCATTAACACCTGAAAATACACAACCAAGATGAAAATTATTTCCACAATGTTTTGGCATGAAGTGACAATTACAGCATGTACATAAAATGATGGCAAAAAATAGTCTTTGCATGCTTTGTCAACATATGAAAACCACATTGCATCAGACATACTGAGTCGTCACACAGTCAATGGAGAAAGGTGCAACATATATATTTATAGCCATTCTATTAGGTCCTGACCTTACTTGTACCAACACACTGGTAGTGTGAACTCAAAACATGCAACGTTCTCGCAACCTCGGTCTCCGGAACAGCGCAAGGTCAAGATGTAGCAACCAAATGTGCATCTGTGAATGCATATCTAAAAAAACATATTTGGACAGGTAAAATGACCAATTTCTTATGAAAAGATAAGAATCAAATACCTTAGTCATCATTTTAAAAAAAACTGAAGCAAGTCTGTTAGTGAGCATCCTTAAATGCCATAATCCATGCATATGTTGGATAGTATAGGAGTTGCAGTGACTCGGGAATGAACTCGCTTATAAATCATGAACTAGCTGGATGGACAACTAGTTTAGCAAAATATCGTAGCAATCTTTATAATTGTTGGAAAGCTTCTATTTTGACAATTGAAAAGCTGAATTTGAAGGTAAATGAAGAAAAAAAGATGGCTACGTTATTTTCCTAAACTAGTTGTCCATCCAGCTAGTTCACTTTTTTTCTTCATATACCTCAAATTCATCTTTTCAATTGTCAAAATAGAAGCTTTCCAAAATTATAAAGAACTAGGGACTTTGATAGCTAGTGGTAGCTACACATCTTTTTTACACACTACACATTCATTACTACTTTGAAGATAACATATATGACAACCAATCAAATTTTAGCTAAATATTCTCAAAACAAGGTCGTAATGCAGGACAAACCTACTGGGAATTAAACTGCAATTACTTTAAAGGAAATTTTTATGCATATTAGTGTAGAGAAGCTAATTACCGCTTCGTTTAAGTTCAGAAAAAAAAGCTTGCTTTAATTTGATTGCAATAGTTAATGCAAAAGATATTCTGTTATAACGAAATACTGATGGGACATTTAAAGGACGTGATGATTTACTCTCTCTTAATTCAGATGTTAGGTAAGAATTTGATTATACTTTGTACAGAAATCTGTTAATCGATTATATTTCATTAATTCTTAAAAATTGCCAACTGAAGGAAACATTTAGATTCTCATAAGAAGGAGATAACGAACAGTATTCAATCTATTGCTTTCTCATATCCACTGTATTCCTTTTGCTATACTAATATACAAGAGCCTAAATAAAACAAAAGTCTATATTCAACAAGTATGCCATGATGCAAGTCTCAGTTACAGTTTTACGGAAGAAATCTAACTAGTCGGTGATAAATGCACATGTAAGTAACTATACTGATTGAAGTATTATTAAGATTGTGTTGATCATATCAGAGAAGTTAATTTGCACGCAAAGCATAAACTGAGATTTTCAAACAAGTATGTTCGAAAAAGTGCATTCATAGTCCTCATGAAAAATACATCAGAATGAAAAGTCTCTTGTGAAATTTCTAAATTTGATATATACATGTATATTCTTTGCAGTATATTGTTGAATTTTTCATTTAAATTTGCATTATATAAAACCTGGAGTGTTATCTTCCTCTAAGTAGTGTTTCTAAGACCAATGTTTTTGTCTGTGTGTAGTATAAAATGACATTTAAATTTTAACAGGTCTTACTCCTGTTCATGTTTGGGCGTAAATAAACCTCAAAATGTCTTCACAGACATCTCTTTTATTGAGAGAGCAATGCTCAAAATATCTTAAGAGTTTAACTTCAGTACACACCTGTTTGCACATTGAATCAAAATCTGTCTTCAATATCGTCCCACAAGTTTCTGGTAAAATTAGCATTCTTCCTAAGACATCCAAGACTCGCGACTGAATCACTACAAGATATGTTCGAAAAATAGAATTGTCAAAAAAAATAAAGGTGTTGTCGGTCTTTAACTCTTTGCCATAACGCAATGGACCACTGAGTGAAGGAATATAGACTTGTTTGTTTGAATATAATTTAAAGTTTTAAGTAATTGTGAGATAGATGTATGTAGTACACATGCACTCACCCTGCTCCTCCTGTTCCGCTATGAGAGCTTGGAAGACTTCATCTATTTTCTCTTCACACTTGTTATCCTCTGTCCTAAATAGTGGAATATAGTGAATTAAACAGAGCTGTCATACACAGGGGGTGGACTAATTTATCTTTCTCATTCAGTTAAGGAACAATTACACATTTTAGCATAGATAACATAAAGCTACTGGATTCCAAGCAAAATTCTATATAAATCCCTGTCAAATTTTAAGGTCATAACTAACTCTGATACATGTACCAGGTATACATATACATGTACTAAAGTGAATTACAGGGTATATCACACTGAATTTGTGTCTTATAAAGCTTATAAACAATGAAAATACACTTTAAATCTACCTAGCCAGACCCAAGTTTTATCCCATTTAATGGGAGAAGGCAAAAATAAACATCATTTAAGATGGCCCTACAGCCAAAAATGCTAAACAAAACTGTCTGTCTGTCAA
>PRKT01000387.1:280665-312110 GCA_003671525.1 Saccostrea glomerata
CTCTTTTTATATCTCTTTTGTCTTTTAACATATGCAAACAGTCTTTGCATCATTAATATGTACTATTAAAACTATTTCAAAGATTTCATTCTTGTTCCCCAAGATTGACCCTATCAAAAGTTATTGCCCCTTATGTGAAAAACATTTTTATCACTACTACTTCATAACTGTAGACCGTAGAGGCATGAAATCTTCACAGATGTCTTAAGGGTCTTTAGGCACACCTTCATTGTATAAGTACTAAAGGATTTAATGACCCCTTATATGAGTTATTGCCCTTTACCTTCTTTGCACTTAATATTTAAACTTATAACTATAGAACTAAAAATCATAGAGGCATGGGGTCAATTGCAATATGACCCTTGACCTTTGACCTTGAAGATCTGATCAAGGTCAAAGGTCAAGGTCATTTCAATTTTTTTTTTCTTCAAATTTTCATTTTCTTTTTTTAAGCCATTTTCCTTAAAATTAAATTGGAGAGTAAAATATAAAGCTATAAGAAATTTAAAAAGGTGGAAAGACCTCTTATTGTTCTGTGAACAATAAGTCTCCTAGTTATTAGTTTTTTTCTTTTGCTTTTTGTATCTTCATTTGATAACCTATACATATTTTTGTCTTGTAGTATTTATGAAGACGGTTCATTTGGAAACATTAGTTTGGAATTTCCTCTGTTGTGTAATTACGAGGTCACCAATGATACTGACGGCGATATGCTTACTATAAGGGTGGTGACCATCCTCCGCAAGGACGCAAAAATAGGCGCGTCATCGGTGGAAAATTTTACCGTCGAGATCAGATCACCTGGTTTTTCACAAACTGTGACGTCATCACTACTTTTTAATGTTCAAATACCGGTTTGTTTGAGTTTAAAACAAGTTACGGGACTGTTAGTTAAGTGTTTTTTATTTCCTTTTTGAATGATAAACAAAATTCTTTTTTCAGACAGTTTCACTTAGGCCTTTGATTGTCTATGGTATTGAGGTCCTTAAAACCTTCATGGATGTAATTTTATTTCCCTCAATGTGTCGTGTAGAATATAGCATTGATGGCATCATTTACCGTACAAATAACGTAAGTATTGCTCTGTAGAAATTATAATTGTTTAGATATACACGGAATGTAATTTTAATTCATTAGTTATTTTTGAAAATTGTATAAATGATTGCTGTATGGTTATTCTTAATTTAAATCATTATTATTACTGTTGTATCCATATTGATCCCGAAATCATTTCTTATATACTCAGAGTACTGCATTTTCTATCATTATTTTTTGATTGATATTGTGATCATGTGTTTCTATTATTCCTATTCCAGTTAATTTATGTCAGTGAAAACACTTCTCACGCTGTGTATGACCTTGGCAGTAGATCTCTTGCCGTCAAACTGCATCTTGCAGAAGCAGAAGGAGGAAATTCCACGTGTTGTGTACTACACCGATTCCTCTATCTAAATAGTATGAGTAATGTTCAGTGTCATTATTTATATCTTTTGGGATTTAGATATTTGTTGGTTTTCACTAATAAATTTGAAAAAACAAAAAATATTTTGTGATAACAGATTAAGATAACTTTTGCGAATTCAGGACATAAAACCAATTTCGGTAAAATATTTCTATCAAAACTTACACCATTATTTAGTTTATTTTGATACCCATCTTTGGCTAAAAGGTGCTAGTGAAGGTTTGGCCATGCTTCGTCAGCTGTATTTAAGATCTTTCATGTTTGCCCTGCTCCTGTTATGTATTGTTTTATGGACTTCATATTTTGAGAGAAAAAAAACTAATTTTGGCTATTACAGTGTAGCTGGTATATATCATCCATGCAGTTATGTAGTGTTTTATAAGCACATCTTCTTTAAAATGAAATCTGAGGCTTTAAATGATGTAGATTTTGGACTCATCTCAACTTTGATAAAGGATAGAATAATACGTACTTGTCTGTCATATGTATATCACTGTAAAAAAAAATTAATATTTACTGAGACCATATCAATTTTTACAAGTACAAATAAAAAGAAAACATCAAGTCTTCAAGATCATTCACCATAGAACTAGTTATATCATATACCTAGTAGTTGTGTATCAGCCCTGATACAGGCGTTTTGGACTAGGCGAGACAGTGCCTCGGAAGTCTCGGCCCGTCGTCAAGGGGCTGTCTCGCCCTAAAATTTCAAATCATTATTTCTGATTAATTTGTGTGAATTAAGAGTAAAATACATATTTAAGTATTAAAGAGAAACATCATATATCGAAAAATTCAACAAGAATCTTTAAAATATATTTATTTATATTAGAATTTTGAGAAAATTGTTTACAAAAAGTGCGCCAAATGAAAGTACTTGTGACGTAAGAGAGGTAACTCTTGTTTACTTCTAGGATGACAACAAATCATGTATTGAAAATTTGGACGTTTATACTAAATATTTGTTCTTTTCTTTGGTTTTAGATATATGATATAAACAACATCACACTGTTTTGATCTCATCCCTGGTATCAGCCCTCGGACCCCAACCCCAAGGCCGAGATCAAAACAGCAGTGTGATATTCTATATATGTCATATTCTGTATGCATGCATTACATGATGCAATTTCTATTTCACAGTCGAAGAAAGTTTGCAGGTTTTTGGGGTTATCGGTGAACAATTGCTGTCTGAACTTCCTTCAGTGTTTGACCGGAACAACGAGTCATGCATGAAACTTCCGGTCCAGGGGCATACTCCGCCACTTCTATGGATGCAGATAAATACATCAGTGTTATGGGGGTTGACTCCTTCTAGTTTTGTACTTGGCGTATTTGGTCAAGGAATAAATTGTGATAAACATATTAAAAAATCCGTGCTACAGGTAATTGCAATTGTTTTAATATATAAAGTACATACCTCATAACTGAAAGGTTTTGCTGAAAGTCTATATTTGATTAGGAAATTTTAATCAAACGTTTTAAAAGAAGATAAATACCAGGTATGAAGAAAATTTCAATAAATTTAAAACATGAACTCCTCCAAAGGAAGAAATTCAGTAATCCTATGCTGTGAAATATAAATTACCAATGAAACACAAGTATTTTAACATAGCGTTCCCATTATACATGTAAGCTATTTCATAAAAAATTCATAATATACATGTTGGTACTTACAACTGATTTATCTTTAATTGTTACAGGTGTACTACCCAACATCCCTTACAACTGGAGATTTCCGCGGGGAAGTGACGTATTGTATACCACGTGACGGAGAATCGTCTGGTCAGTGTATATACCTCTGTCCCTGTGAGGGACCCCTCTGTTCAGTGGCTTACGTGTTCCTAGCCAGCAGTGATGCCTCATACAGCTGGACAGTTTGTGAAATAACGGCTGAAAATGAATGAATTTAAACACAGTTATAATTTCTATACCATACATAAATTGTTGATGCTGTATGGTATTGTAATTTACATTAAGTTGTCTATAAAGTAATCAGAATTTATGCTTTAAGTAAATGCATAGAAATTGTCAAATGACTAGCAATTTTCATATTTAAATATATTTATTATTAAGTATAGTAATACATTCATTGTACATTTAAAAAATGGGGAGAAGGCTACTTTGAATTGAAAAATTTAGTCCAAGAATCTTTAAAATGCAATGGCAATCATACTGAGGTACATGTAGACAAAGAAAATCGACGTTGTTACCTGTTTTATTATCTGCCACCAGTACATATTGATCATGCTAGTGTTATCCAATATTTTAGTCACTTCTGAATTTTTGTGTACAGAAAGATACTAGATGTTTCTTAAAACATTAGTGTAATGGCGTTCCTTTGTTCTTGCTGTCTATATACATTAAATTGTGGCAGTATTGTAATATTATAGTCTTAGTACTGATATCCTTTGGGCTCTTATTATTAATTAAAACATGATTATTTAGCAAAAATATATCGATCACTGCAAACAGCAGGGATCGATATATTTGTACATAATTTTTTTGAAACAGGATATTGTTTACACTTACATGTAAGCGATAATTAAACAGAATTCGAGATTAAGATAATACAATATACTGAAATTGGAAGTGATAAAATAAAACACGAGCTCCCTCAACTGATAATAAAGTACCTATTTGACTTTTTATATTAGTTATTTTTTATATCATTCATTATGTCTTAAAAATTCAGAATTTCTCTTATTTTGGGATGAAACAAATTGATATTTATACTGCAGATTCTGTTGGTAAACTGTCATTTTAATCATAGAAGAGTTTTACTTCTGGTTAAATTTTAAAAAATCATCCATTATACATGGAATCCCTAACGAAGCATGCTGCTATGGCTTTTTTATTCAAGTCAAGCTTCATTTTGATCCTGGTTCCCTATCCTAGTTTTTGTTCCTTTAAGGTAGGATTCTTCTCTGGTTTCTGACTAGATGAAACATTCAAAGTATATTTGCTTATATGTCTTATATATTGAGGTGTAAGGAATTTAAAATACCATATTTTCCTTTCCTCATCAGAAATGTACAACTTTATATAGCAATGGTAAACTGCGTTTGAAAACTAGCAGGGACTATATTTTTGGCGGAATGGTGGCGTATGAAAATATCTTCTTTTCTGCCTCTCAAAATTATAATAAAACATTGAATTTATAATTTTTACACAATCCAAGACTTGGAGAAATTTTCAAATGTAAGTTAAATTAATAATGAGGGACTGAACTTTCAAAATATATCAAACAAATATGATTTTTCAAACAAACTAGAACTTTGTTAGCTTTTAAACGCTTCCTATCAAAGTGCAGATTTGAGCCAAAAATCCATAAAAAGTATTTTTTCTCTCTTATTAAACAATCAAAACTTTTTGTTTTTGTATCATTTTGTACATTTATAAGACTACTTTATTTTATATGAAAATAAGAAAAAGTTAAATATAGGAAGTATATGAAAATAACTAATATATCCTAAAAAATTAAGAAAAACAGAGAAAATTCGGATTAGACAATATCCAAGTTCAGTAAAATTATTTATGTAAATTTGGTAATATCATGCTATAGACCCGATATAGTAATATGTTTTTATGCAAAAAGAACAATCATTAAACTTTTGAAATAGAAGTAGGTACATGTATTACATGATTGGCAACAGTATTTTTTTTATTCTAAATGTCAAGGGAAAAGATAATGACCTTGACCTGACCTTGCCTCTAATATAAAATGGTCAAATTTAAATTCACTGATTCTATCACTTACTGATAATGTCTTCTTGATTCTGTGAAAATTTCATTAATTTTTAAATATTAGAAATATGAGAAGAATCCTACCTTAAGGTCGTACACTGGCAAATTCCAGGATTTTACTAGGCTCAATTCCGCTCCCCAACAGATACCTATAGATTTATAATTTGGATAGTTTGCATTTAAATTGTTGTTGGTTGTTAGATTTAATCCTTGCTACGACTATGCTATGTTATTCTTAACAATAGATATAACTGAAGCATCAGCTTTATTTTTGGTGTTTTCCCACTTTAATTCAAAGATATTCAATTCTAATCAGCCTATCTGTATCATAACTCTCTAGGCAAACAAGAATGTCCCAGTCACACTTTCAATTCCAAACAATTATTTTATTTCAATTACGGTTACCTATGATGGGTAACTTAAGGTCAGACGAGACGTTCCTCAAAATCTGTTTTGTCTATCTTCGTAAATGTATGAAAAATACTCAAAATTTTGATACATTCTGATTTCTAAACAAGTTTCTAAACGTTTTTAAAAAATCCAAACACTTAAACATTTGAAATTGGAAAATTATTTTTCTTCCCCAAAGGATTATATAAGAAAACCTACCCCTGGTATCTTGCAGAAATGCCTGGTAAGGTACCTCAATTTTTTGTGAGTAAACATGTTTAAGTAGAAATACTTTAACGACAAACTCTTAGAAAAATTTATCTATTAATAAGGAACTTCTCGTCTGTCCTTAATTTTGATTCTTCAATTATCCATTTTACCAGGACCCATAAATCCACTAATTCTTTCCATCAAAAAATCTCGTGTGAATTTTCGAATTAGGTGAGCTAAAATAAAAATAAAACCAAACCAAGTTGTGTTTGTGAAAAACTGATGTAGCCGTATGGCAACATAGGAAACCTTAAACTTTTCTTTAAATGCTAATTTAATATATTGGTACCAAAGGAAGGGGATTTTCACTCGAAATACAATTGTGAAATATGAAATAAAACCAAGGTTTAAGTTTTTAATAAGTACGGAAATCTCCAAAATCAAGGTCAGAAGATCAAGGTAAATGGTATCCAATGAAAGGTCTTGCTACAAAAAATACAAATGTAAAGTATATAAGCCCTAAGGTTTTCATACTCCACATATATAATCCATGTGAGAAGACCCTTCATTGGATACAAAGAACTTTGACATTGACCTTGGAGTTTGACCTATCTTGAAAAAAAACAGACCTTTACCATAAATTTTGAAGGGCTCGGGCAAGTGCTTTTATATTTTACACATTTAATCCTTGTGACAAGACCTTTCATATGATATCAAGAACTTTGACCTTAGAGTTGACCTTCTTTTAAAAACATTTAACATTGGTCATAACGGTTGGTGCTAGGGCTTTGATATTTCACATGCAATAATTTATTGTATTTCCAGTGAGAAGACCTTAATTTGGGTACCAATATATTTGAGAAAAGTTTAATCTTTGCTATGTTGTCATACGGGGGCATCAGTGTTTCACAAACACATCTTGTTCTTTTCTTTTATTCATGTTGTATCTTCAACAAATATGCTGAAATTTTCTGGAAAAAAAGATTTTTCCACCTACCGACCGACCCGTTTATATTACCCTTAGTCGGGAGAGGGCAACCAACATTATTTTAAAGGTGACCTGCATGAACAAAAGTAACTTGTCTCAAAAGATAACAATTAAGATTTGGTTCATGCAGAGAAAAGTTTTTAAATTATTACAGAAACATAGAAAATTATTGTGTAAAAAGTTTTAATGTAAGGACAAAATACTCACCAATTGGATCCTCTATGATGAAGTTTACAACAAGTGATGAAAAATCAAAACTGTATTTTCTTTATATCTACACATTTTGGTACATCTATTTTGTTTTTGGATACATTGTATGATTAATTGTCTTATGTTTACATTTATGTACAAATATTATTTAAGTTCAGAAAGTGCACTGTGTGAGTGTGTGTAATTGTGGTAGTGAGTGGGTGAAAATCGTTTGGTATGTGTTTGTATATATACATATGGAAACAAGCTTCAGAATAAAGCATTAAAAGGTTTTAAAATAACTAACAGTTTATTAAATACTTCGTGCTTTTTATACTTTGTGAAAGATTCTTGGCATGTACATGCTCTACATTTACATGTATTTTTCACTTATGGGAATTTTTCAGGGTTCATCACGTTAATTTGTTATTTAAGCAGATTTTTTTTTTATCTTGGAGAATGGAATGGCTGACTCTAGCCTTGAATATCTGTCCTTATCTGGACAGTATACTGAGCCTTCTTGTGGTGATAAGGAAAACCTTAGAGATAAGCTATAATGTCACCTATGTTATACGATATTTTTCTTAACTATAAAGGAGTTGTTATACAATGTATCCTGAAATGTTACGTTTTCTGTTGAAATGAGGCAGGACGAGGCAGTTTTGACACGTGGAAATATTTTCCGTGCTTGTGTGTATGCTGTAGTCGTTCTTGTTTTGTTAGAAATATCAATAAGTGTATCTTTTCTGAAACAAGGCACCTACAGATTGTTAAAATCATACGAGTTTTTGAAAAAATGGGATATTTCTCGTTTCACTCTGATTTTGGCGGCGTCCCAAAACGAATGTGACTGGATGGTGAATGCTACCATTAAAGACATTCAGAAAATTCTGGATAGTGAGTGTCAGCCAGTCAGAGTGTGTTCTA
The DNA here is from genome assembly GCA_003671525.1 of Saccostrea glomerata. Lineage (NCBI taxonomy): Eukaryota > Metazoa > Mollusca > Bivalvia > Ostreida > Ostreidae > Saccostrea > Saccostrea glomerata. Next base: position 288,576 of record PRKT01000387.1, read on the forward strand.
TAAGTCCTCCTGCTCTTGGTGAGTACAATATTTATATAATAATATACAAATGGGTTCTATAAGAACACCAGCGGACAGAAAATATCAGCCTATTAAAAATTATTTTATTAATTCACAAGATCTTGGTAGGTACTCTATTTGATGTGGGCAGGCAAATGAGTTCTATTTCTTGGTAAGTATATTTAATGTGAGCAGACAAATCAACAGATCTTCGAAAGAACACACAACTTATTGCGGGCAGAAAAAGTGTTCTATTATTCACCGGCTATTGGTAAGTGTGATGTTTATTGTGGGCAGGCAGTTGTGCTTTATTAGTTACCACATCTAAGTAAGTAAACTATTTATTTGTAGGCAGTACAATGATTTTTATATATTGTAGTTTCAAAATGTCAATAAATACTAAAGCTGGGGGTTAGACTACAGTTAAGTATTTAGCGAAATTGTGAGTCTTTCAAATTTTATGACTTGTAGTGGGGCAACTAGAAACATACAAAAGTGCACCACCTTATGACGAATTGATCAAACTGTTTCCTCTTGTCAAGCCAGGAGGTCGGTATACTCCGTATGAATGTATTTCCCGCGAGCGTGTGGCGATCATTATTCCTTTTAGGGATCGTGAGGAACACCTCAGGATTTTACTTCATAACCTACACCCGATCCTACAGAGACAACAGCTGGACTATGGGGTTTATGTCATAGAACAAGTGAGTTGTGTTCAGCATTCCTATCAAGCCCGTAGGAAGCAATTTCAGTTGGGAAATGTGGCATTACCAAGCATAGGTTTTTGACAAGCGAAAGAAAATCATCAGAAGTACAAATATTTACTGTATATATATCGGTATAGTTAATGCAAAATGAGACTCATCCTCAGCTTCGATGACTGAGCTTATTGTGATAATGTCAGTTACTTTGCTTACATATATTTTGCAACTGAGAAAATTGTCCATTATTGGACGAGTATAATTAAATTGAAGCAATATGATGCTGAAATGTGTTATATATCATCAATTGTGAGCTTGCTGGAAAATGATAACAACAACTGTGACAACAGTACTTTCAAAATACTTTAAACGAACATAATATACCAGGCCGTTTACCTTCTACAAATTCTGAGTTTCTTTTATGGTAGACTTGTTAGATTTGTATATTTATGAATAAGTTCATCTATCTTCTATGACAACTTTATTTTCAAAAATCAAGAAAATATATACTAAATCTTTCTACGATTTCATTTTTTTTTACATTAAATTTGCCTAAATTCATTTAAAAGAAGGGCATGAATCTTATATGTTGCACTTTTTATTTGGATTACAAATCAAATATCTACTTTAAATATTTCTTAATTATGGAAACTTTCTATCCAATATATGGAAAATGAATGAAAGCCAACCTTTTTTGTAGATAAATGGTACACAGTTTAATAGGGCGATGTTGATGAACATTGGTTATGCCGAATCTATCAAACTCTACAACTACACCTGCTTCATATTTCATGATGTTGACCTGATTCCAGAGAATGATCGCATAATGTACGATTGTATCGGAAGTCCTCGTCATTTGTCATGTGCAGTGGACAAATTCAAATATAGGTATGTGATGCAAAGTAATAAAAAATTTTTTTTTAGGTAATCCACAGGCCAAGGTAAAAATATAATTATGGTCATACCAAAAGAAAAGTCTTAAACACTTGGAATACTAGGACTTTCGAAATATCAATTTGAAAGCAATAGTTCCAATCATTGAAAAGTTTAACCATGGTTAAAGTTAAGTAAAATTTTGCAAAACGCCTTGGTGAAGATCAAGAGGGAAAACATGTTGTTACTTAAAGAAAGTTCCTTTCACAAGAAATGCAAATGTAAATTTTAAAGTTAAAAGCAAAGTTACAGTACTGCGGCAAACAGCCAGTCAACTAGACAGACAGATAGATAGACGGATCAAAACCTATATGCCAGCAACTTTTCGATTAATTAAACGTATTAATGTTGATGTTGACGTCTTTGGAAACTTGATTTCTATGATTTCTTTTTAGATTACCTTATGTCACCCTGTTTGGTGGAGTGACTGCCTTAAAACGAGAACATTTTGAGAAGGTGAACGGACACTCCAACAAGTTCTTTGGTTGGGGCGGGGAGGACGATGACATGTTCAGAAGGTGAGGATCGGATCACAGTATGTCTTAATTTGTTCATGTTAGAAGGCTGGGGTCCTGTCGTGTATTTTAAGGTTCGTGGAGAAGGTTAGGATCCTGCTATGCTTTGTCTTTTACGGTTCAAGTCGGAAGGGTGATGTATTCTGTCAAAAGTGGTCTTATAGACGTTGCGAACGGTGTTGGTACTATAATATCTAACTCTTTATGTCGCAAAGAAATTGGCGGTTTCGCGATGTCATATTTATTATATATTAAAAATAAAATCATTTATGTTATCTAAAGTAATGAATAGTTCTTGAAATTATCTTCTGAATAATTTAAAATTATTTAAACTATGATGAGGCGTTACTCAGTTTTGGCCATTTACGGCGAAATACCCCTGTCCGACGTTACATCAATTATTGTTCGTGCAACTAAAAGGTATGAAAAATTGCATTTACAATTCTTTGAATTAAAAGAAATTTATGGGGTACAATAAAATATATGCATCGTTTAAGATATTGTTGATTTTTTAACATCATTTTATCAATTTCTTGAATTTAGAATGGATCTACAGTGCGTAAGTAAAATGTCTAATAGTAAGAAATCGTTTCCTTACACGGACATTAGCCGAAATGGAGATGTGTACTAGACATAAATCCCAGACAAATATTAATTTTGGTGAATAATCTTTTAGTACAAATATTTCTTAGATTAATTGAATTGATACATTTCATATTACTTTTCCAACGTAAATAATAGGAAGGTTTTCTTAAGTGTAGCCATTTTGTTACGCACGCACGAGTCACTCTATTGTTTCAAAATGTGTCTCAGTAACACATCAAAAATATATAAATTAATGTAAGATATAAAGCAATCATGTATGTAGCTCGAAAGAACATTTAAAATGTTGCATTTACTAATTACACAATCTTTACAGTAATGGTCTATATGAAATAAATGCAAACATCAATAAAAGTGTAGCCATTTGTCACAGGTACGAAAAACGTCATTTTACGCAATGCTTACATATGACGTCGGGAGCGTTAAATTATTATCGCCGTGGCTTTTTTCATGCAGATCCATAGTACCAGCTTACAGGTACTTGTGGACATGCAGGAATAGGGGTGCAACGATACGCCTTCCCCACGATATGATATGTATCACGGTATTCAGTTCACGATACGATACGTTTCACGATACGTGACATATTGGGTTAAAAAATCAGACGTTTGTCATCATACACTTAAAACTAAAACGTTTTATCAAATGTTCATTACACTAACACTAGGAAAGTGATAACATCCTTCATAATAATAACATGGCATAGAAGTACTCTTTACTTTTGACTGGAAAATTTGGAACACGTACAATAATAGCCTTTGTGTTTTTTTTAAACCAGATGTCATACTGTTCAATGTAAAATCTTTCTAAGCGACTTTTTTCTGTTGGAGCTGATGACTTTTCATACCATGCACAAAACTGAGAATAAGACTTTTTTTCCAATGACTTTGGTCTACATCTATAGTAATCTAACATGTTATTATGAAATATTTCTTCTGAATCGTCTGGTAAATTATCCAGTTCTCTTTTACTTCTCAATAATTTGAAACGTTTTTCAGGTAACATGGTATTCACAAAAATATATTTTCTACTTGTATGAATAAGATTAAAATTACTTAATCGATACGCTGCTTCCTGACTACTTAACCTACGATGACGTAAAACACACAATCCTATTTTTAACAAACGCTGGTATCTAGGTATGCTTTGGTTTTCTTTAAAAACTTGATGAATTAAATTTCCAAGAGCTGATTTAAGTTCATCTGGTTCTGACTTACAAATATAACTGCATACATAATATGCAGCACCTTCCGCGTTGCAAATTAATTGTATGTCCATATTAGCTCTCCAATGCCTTAAAATTGTAGGATTGAAAGAATTAATCATACATTCATTTGAATTTCTTCTTGTTTCATAAAATTTTCCTTTATTTTTATGGGAAAAATCTGTTTTTCCAAAAACTTTGGTTTTATCGCAAGCCATTTTAGGAAAACCAAATCGACATGATGATTTATGTCCTCTACAGCAGTAAACAGTATATGAGTGAGTTTGCAATTTCTGAACAAGGTTATTTATTTCAGGATCATTTTCTCTACTGCAAATACTTGTACAAATAGTAGAATTTATGTAATGAATGTTCTTCTTTGCTTGTATTTTGTCCAATTCCCTTGATCCAAAAATACATGTGAAATGAGGACTTCCACGATTTTGAAACTCTACTCGAGCAAAATAGTCATTTACTTCTCCCAATGGTGATTGTTTTCCATTAATTACAAACTTCGTCAAAGCTTTGAACCATCTTTCAAAATGTATAGCTGTGAGTAAAGGATCTTTCCTCATGGTGATAAAACAATTTCCTTTTGTTTAAGCTTCATTGAAATTGATATTGTTTATTATCATGCTTAATTCAGGCCAATGCAAATCATCAGCTGAAAGTGTCATGAAAATGCTTGGAGGGCCTAAATCTTTAAACACTGCCAAAAGATTGTATTACTGATTTCTAAAATAAGCTACAGTACCTCTTATATTTTTCATAAACATTTAAGAATTTTGCAACAAAGTATCATTTTGTGCACAATTTCTAATGTCCCCAGCTTTGACTGTTTTGGCATTTCTTCTTATTCGCATATTGATTCTAATTTCTGATTTTATATGCGACATATCAACTGCCACTGCTGAATGAAGTAAATCAGTCAATATATTGTTACAAAATGTGTCTCAGTAACACGTCAAAAATATATAAATTAATGTAAGATATAAAGCAATCATGTATGTAGCTCGAAAGAACATTTAATGTTGCTTTTACTAATTACACAATCTTTACAGTAATGTGTACCAATACCGTGCGCAACGTAATTTATAAGATTTATATTACGTTGAAAAGATCTTGAATAACACAAAATATGATAAAACATTCTGATACTAGTAATACACAAAAGTTAAGTTATATTTAACCTACATTTGGTCAATTTAAGTGTTTCTTCAAAATAAAATTAAAAGTGAAATGGTGCAAATTAAGGGTTTTAGAAGAAAGCATTTTATTGCAATTTAGGTTTAGGTGCCAATTCTTTCATAACCAAATTTTATTTTTTAACACACTGAGTTGATCAAATTACTGCAACAAAATGTGAGAGTGGAGAACGGCCAGCCTTTTCAATCATAAACACGTACTATATCCCCTTGATGTTGCGTACTCAATGCAGGTTGATGTTTTAGTACAGTGTATCAAAGTGTAGATTTGTGTATCAATATAGGTTATTTATTAGTATAATTATGTTATACATCAAACTAGAAATATGTCCATAGGACATGAATGCCCCGCCGAGGGTTTATCAGTAATGCAACATGAAAATTCGAATTTGTATATGAAATTTCAAAATATCTTGAATAGTGATGCAATTGAATTGCTTACATCAGTATGTATCAGCATATGAAGTTAAACACTAATTTAAGGAAAGTGAGGTCAAGGTTAAAGGTAAGGCCAAGATTTAAAAAAAAAATTGATACAGTTGAAAAGCTCTCATCAGTATGTATCAGCATATGAAGTTGAAAAATATGAATGGTTTCTTTAAAATTGAGTTAATTACAATTTAAAAATGGGGTCAATGTCAAATAAAAGGTCAAGGTCAAAAAACGTTGAAGCAGATGAATTGCTTACATCAGTATGTATCAGCACATGAAGTTTGACACTAATTTAGAAAAAGTGAGGTCAAAATCAAAGGAAAGGTCAAGGTAAGAAATGTTGTTGCAGTGAACAACCAGGCTTGGGGTCAATTACTTTGAAATGTAATTAATAACTTTCAAATACATTGATAATTCTGTCAATTATTTGCAATTACAATTACATTGATTTTTTCAAATGTAATTAATTACTTTCAATTACTTTGACAAATGTTATTAAATACATTTCAATTACTTCGAGTTTTATTTTTTATGATTTTTTTTTTTCAAATTAGATTTTTTCTATAGCGATCGAATTTGAACTTTCATTCAGTGTTTTTGTTCTTTGGTATGATAGGGGTTCACACCTGGTCAAAATTAGACCTTTACCTTATAATGAGTGTGACACACTGTATAAACAAATTAAACATTGTGAGACAATGTATTGTACAAACACAAGCCCATGCAGTGTACACCAGTATGGTATATGGCAAGATCTTTTTTGTAACTTTCTCAAATCCATATTTTTGAAGGAAATAAATAATATCTATCACAATTCCATTCATTAATTTCTATCTTAAAATGAATTAGAATACAGGTAAATCTAAAAGGGGATGTAGTTAGTCTAATTGCTGTAAAACAAATTAACTATCTAAACAATCATTGTTATTTGCAAGTGGCAAAAGGGAGAACTGAGATTTATAAAACATGGGAATAAGTAATAAAAACCCACTAGTATAAAACTATGTATCAGTATAAGACACATTTTTAAATATAAACTTTCATTTTGAAGAAAAGTAATTGAAATGTAATTGAAAAGTAATTGAAAATACATGACCTTTTTTGAAATGTATTTAAATACATTCAATTACTTGTAATTGCTCAAATACAAATTACTTTCAATTACTTTGAAAAATGTAATTAATTACACTTAATTACAATTACTTTATTCAATTACCCCATCCCTGTGAACAACAGTATGCAGTTGAATAGCTCTAATCAGTATAAATCAGCATATGAAGTTTGATAAATGGTATCTTTAAAACTGAGATAAAAACTTTTTTAACAAAAGTGAGGTCAAGGTCAAAGTCAAAAACATGCAGTTGAATAGCTCTCATCAGTGTGTATAAGCCTATGAAGTTCGATAACACTATATATCTTGAATGGTATCTTTAAAACTGAGCTAAACACTCATTAAAAAAAAGAAAAGTCAAGGTCAAGGAAAGCTCAAGGTCAAAAAATAGGAGGCTGTTGCAATGATCTCATTAATATCCATCACCCTATGAAGTTAGATGAAAATATCTTAGATAGTTTCTTTGAAACTGAGCTAAACACAAAGTGTGACAGAAAGACAGACGGAAGGATTGAAAGACGGAAGACGGACATGACAAATACTATATGCCCCGGCCATATTCATGGCGGGGAATAAAATAAAGTTTATTTATCGATAAATAAAGTTGATTTCTTAATAAAGGTTTAGACTGTATCAATAAAGATCTGTATAACAAAGGTTAATGTATCATTGTAATTCATTGCAATATGAAAATCGGAGTACTGCTATTTATACAGGTTGAAGTATCTTTATAGGTTGGTACATCATGGATTTAATATATCAAGATATCCGATGGCAATGTCCAGGTACAAAATGATCAAACACCGAAAAACTGCAGGCAACAAGGCAAATAAAAAACGGCAAGTCATTCTTTACCAAAATAGTTGTATCATGTTTCTCTCACTCGCTCAAAACGGTAATTTAGTTGTTTGTTTGTTTGTTTTTTTCGAGAGCCCATTTTTACAACCTTAAGAGAATCGAGATGCAAATTCTATTTCTTTAACATCCAATTTATAGGCATAATTTAGTAAGTACAGGGAAAAGAAGATATAAGTATGACGGAATCAATAAGCTGCTATATAATAGACTGGCAATGGAGTTTCGACAACTACACACGAGAATCATCGTGTCCATCAACGAGACCCAAGTCATGAGTATACATGTAAGTAAATGTTATTAATTTTTGAAAAGTTTTTGAACGCATCCCGATGCTCCAATTTTTTACTTGCAGATGCAGTTATTGGTGAATTCTATTAAATGTATTAATCTATCATAAATTTTCAGAAGTAAAGAATTCAAGGTGTTTTGTGTGCAACTTCTACCAACAAACATCAGTAGACAGACTACCACTTCCTAGCTGGGTTTTTTTTTCAAACAACATGCAAACCGGCCATCTTTTTTAATTTCAATAAACAAAAATTGCATGTCTTCAACGTTCATACAAACCAAGCATCTCTAATTGTCTACAAACGTAGTCATATATATCGTCAACTGTCTACAATCCAACGCTAAATAAATTAGAACAAGCATTCTGAGAGTATTGCATAAGCACTACATGTTCCCTACCGGGTTCCTCTTTTTCTTCAGGCTGTCATTTTAAAATATTCAAAAGTTATGGCCATGCAAGGTAAAACAGCTTAATTTTGAAGTTGTGAATGCCTTTAACCTAATAAAATAATCCACATAAAGGCAAAAATTCAATTCATTTTTTCAACGTCTTTTTCTCGCCTATGTTGACCATCGGAACTCAGCGCAGTACGAACCTGATCTTAAACCATTATGAAAAAAAATAAAAATGCCATATTAATTCTGTCAAAAATCAATGAAGCGAAACGAAATTCGAAATTGATATGTAACTCATCAAGGTACACTCACATACCAAAATTCAGCTAAATATCTGCAATCGTTTAGCAAAAAAAGTGCGGAAAACCAAGTAGGACAGACTGACAGACAGACGGGACAGCTAGACGGACGGACGAACGGACGGACAGACAGCTTGACGGACGGACAGACCAGAGGAAACCATCCGGTTTCACAGGTAAGGGACTAATAGTTTCTATCAATCTTGAAAAATACCCTTTTTTGGCTAGCTAAACCAACACGAATCACAGCTCTTCGGGAACTTAAAAAAGTATACCCCACCCCAACCCCTACACTGATCCGTGGTTTACAGCACCACAAACAAAAATAACTAGATGTAAATTCTGACAATACATAATTAATGATACTAAATGCATGTACCCTGTAATTCATTTGTGTTCAGATAAACAAATAAACAGGATGAATTTGTGAACTCGTTACTAATTTTCATCAATATTTAATCAATTTTTTGGCATATTAAAAATATTCGGTTTTATGTGTCCTCCTCTTCTATGATTTTTTCCTCATTTATACCATCTATATAATGTATTCATGTTTATTCCCTTTTCGACATCATTCATAAACTTTCATTTTCTAAATAAGTATGTCGGATACTTAAGTTTATTATGAAATCAGCAACAGAAATTTGGTAGGGACAGACGCACAGATAAACAGGAAATTCGCATATAGAGGAATCTTTCCTCATGTCATCCTAAAACAAAGTGTGCCGGTTTCGGGCATCTGAGAAATGTAGTTGCTGAGAAAACTGCAACCAAAAATTGTTTCGGAGAGACAGTTACCCAGAAGGATACCTGCTCTCCTTCGGAGCAGGGAAATAGTAATAAAAAATTAACACAATAAGAACTATATCAGAAAATATTCATTTAATGCAAAAATGTTCAATGGAGCACCGACCGTTCACGGTAGCCTAGTGGTAGACCGTTCGCTTCGTGATCGGGAAGCCCGGGTTCGATTCTCGTTCCCGGCGCCGCGTCAAACCTAATACGTAAAAATAGGTAGTGACTGTTCCTTCGCCAAGCGCTCGGCATCAGAAGTGAAAGTCACGGGTCTTTCGGATATGACCTTAAAAACGTAGGTCCCGTGTCACGGTAGGCGCTGGCACGATAAAGAACCCTCACTGCTCAATGGCCTTGAGTGCCGAGTATAGGTCTAAATTTGAAGCCCTTCACCGGCATACGGTGACGTCTCCATATGAGTGAAAAATTCTCGAGAGGGACGTTAAACAATATACAATCAATCAATGGAGCACCGGAGTAAAGTTCATGCAAATGTCAGGGTCGTACTTAATCCTAGCTTCAGAACTGTAGCTCTCCAAAAAAAACAAAACCTTTGTTATACCTTTTCATTTTGAGTTTCTAATGATTTACTCAACAGGTAGTAATATATAATTTAAAAATCGATGTTTGAAGAATGAGATGTTAGACGTATCGATGAGGTGTTTGGCCGTAGTCACAAGGTGGGCGGGGTCAGAACAATATTTTTTTTGCATGTGTGAGAGTTCAACAGAACTTTACTAAGTGTTGTGTTTGTAAACGAAATTTACATCATATTTACGAATTTTACACATGTCAAAAAAAATGTGTCCTATAATCTCTCCACTTTTTCTTCCTCTTCGATTTTTTATGCTGACTCTCAACCAACTCAAATTCTTTCTTAACCTTTCCTTCCCTGCATTTTCTTTCTTCCCCTCCCCCCACGCACTCTCTCTCTTTCTCACACTCTCTCTCCTTCCCCACACACTCTCTCCCCATATTCTCACAGCCTCTCTGCACTCTCACACCCTCCCCACACTGTCTTTCTCCTTCTCCCTACATTTTTACCCTCTCTCTCCCCATCCATTCTCCCCACACTCTCACCCTCTCTCTCTCCCCACCGTTTCTCTCCCCACGCTCACTCTCTCGCCCCATCCCATTTTCCCCACACTTTCACACACTCTCTCTCTCCCCACACTTTCACACTCTGTCTCCCCACCCATTCTTCCCGCACTCTCACAACGTCTCTCCCCGAAGTGAGAGAGGGAGGAAGAACGAGAGAGAACAGAAAAGATTGGGAAGAATGAGAGGAATACTGAGAGAAAACAATAAGAAAGATAGAAGAGAGGATGGGGAGAGAGGGGATGATAGATGAAGAGGGACAGAGACAACGAGTTGAGAGGGCGAGAGAAAGGCAGAGAATCAGAAGATCAAGATTGAAAGACAGCAAGAAATCGAGAGGAAGAGATTTATATTACTTTTTTCTCCCCATCAAATGTTCTCAATACAATTTCCGTTTATGGAGACTATGTATGAAAATTTAATTAAAAAGTAATTAACAATTTACTTTCAAAAGTTCTTAATCTCCTTGGTTATGGCGTCTGACATGTTTACATACACACCGACACATGCTTTGAAACACGCAATCTGATTGGTCGAAAAAGCTGTAAGCAAATCTATGGTTGGTTTAGAGGGAAAACCCGAATAAACCTCCCAGAACGTCATTTGAGGTGAACTCACTCTGAGGTACACACCAGTAAATGGCGTCTAGATGTATTGGGAAAGGCCTTGATAAACAGAAGTATGGAATTTTTGAAAAATGAAAGCTGTAACTTTTTTTCCTTGAAAGTCTTGAACCAGATTTGAATTTTGGCGACTGATAGATGGAGAGACTGTAAGATTGGCCGAAACATATGAATTAGATATGTATGTAATGTTCTCCTCGCCTTTACAAAAGCAGGGACAACAAATCGCTGATGAAAGGGGGAAACCAAACAATTTGCCTTCTTTGTAACCATAGCAAAAGTATTCTTTATTTTCAATTACTAATATTAAAAACCATTCTGCTACAGTTCTGCAGCTAATACACGGCCAGAAACACGTTAAGTTCCAATACAGTACCGTTGTCAGAAACCTTTAAAGTTAAGCACAGAAAATGGCTCGTTGTTATGCATGTATTTACAGGTGAGGTTATGACAAAATCCGTCCGGTGTCATTACTTGACAAGACAGGTCGTGAGCAGTTTTTCATAAATTAACTCAAATCACTTCAACCAATGTCTGAAATTGCAATGGGGAACAGGACTGACACCTCTTTTGGTGTTGTATAAATTTCAGCCGTTAAAATGAAGTAATAAAAGAGGAGTTTGCGTTGGCGATATTAAAACTGAAATGAGTTTATCATTGGAGGCCCCTTTTTTTCCAAGAGCTGGAAATAGGGATAATTTACTATCTAGCACTGGTATTAAAATTATTCATGAATTACCATTGAACTGTTCTTTGTATTAAACAACGACTTTATGGCCAAATTATCATTAATATTGACTTAAATGGGTGCAAAATGTAGGCGGGAATCGAGAGTAAGCGTGCTTATTTCTTCCTTCACTTTGATATAAAAACTTCCAAGAATGGTTAGCACCTTGGCGCATATACACTACTCCTAAGACGACCCCCCAAAAGATTCAAAATTTTCTGCAATATGCTTTCTCTTTCATAAGAGTACATATACATTTGATTATTTTTATATACGTATTTTATTGTTCAGTATGACTAAAACCAGCCCCTACCATTTCACTTCTAACAACGTGAATTAGTAGGGACTGGCTTAGTCAGACTGTTTTATTGATAAACTTACATATGTTAAAAAAAGACACCGGACTAGAAAAACTTAACATGTACTGACAACGGACCTTTTGCTTATAAAACTGCAATTTCTTAAAGCCTGTTATCAAGAATAGTCTGTCAGTTGCATAACACATGTAAAATTAAGTTTTTCTTCATATTTTAAAATGAAAGGACCGTTTAAATAAATTTTACATAAGAAATACTTCATTTTCAAGCTGACGATCATGACTTCACACATGGGCATGTTATTGCCAACCAAAACTTCTCAAAATGTATTGTGGATATCAATAACATTAATCTTTGTAAGGAATACTGAATGTTGTATCTGTTCCCCCTAATTAAAATTTAATCTCGAATAGGTCAAAAACGTCACATTTTAGGCTTTATGTGTTTTTAATGACAACGGATGGATATTATCATAACCTTACCTGTATTTTCATGACATGAAAAATTGAGGACGTCGATATCTGCCCAGTACATTATCTGTGACATTGGCGATAACTTTCGAATGAGAAAATGAAGGCATTCATATTTGGCTAGTACTAGTATATTTATACCTGTTATACTAGTATATTTATACCTGTTACAAGGCCTTCCCAATTGTACAATAATATTTACTATCGTGAACATCGATTTACTTTTCCAGATAAAAAATACCGTGTCGTTAGTGACATCTTTTGAATGTCATCAGTGACATCTTTTGAATGAAAAATATAGGGTAATAATATTTTATCTGTACATCAACTGTGACAAGATCTTTGCTCATTTACCATGATTTTTGAACTTGTGACCTTGATTTGAAATTTGAACTCTTTTTCTTAAAAAAAATCATTGGTGAAAAGAAGATTTGACGTTCATTTTTGACATTTGCATTACCTGTGACAAGGTCTTTTTATACCTTGAAGTTTGACATACTTTTCACAGTTTATATTACTGGAAGAACTTTAGAATAAGAAAAGATTATATGGCATTCATATATATTTGAAATGTGTATTACCTATTAGAAGATCTTTAAGTATTCTCAGCAATGACATATGTGTATTTCTAATTTAAAAATGAAAACTTTTTCTGTTTCTCCAATACATGACTATTAAAAAAATAGCTATAAAGCATAAAAAAAAAATGCTCTATAGTCAAAATCTTGCCAACAACTTAAGAAGTTTTCAAAATGACCGGAGGTTAAGTGAACGTTACAACTGATTGATCACATAATTAATTCCCATTCAGTAAAACCCGTACAGAATGAATGCTTCTAAGTCCAAATCTTCGGTCAGTAGAGCACAGACAAGCGAAACAACTAATAAAATATCAAATGATATGTAGACAGAAGAATACACACTATAATAAAATTAGATTTTTTTATTTACTTATATTTTAAAGTCAATTTTCCGTCGTACTCAGTGTAAAGCACAGTAAAGTCAGTTAATTAAAACCACAAATGCCGGATTAGATCTAGCCCCTCACCCTAATTTTGAATATCCAACAACATTAAAAATTTTAGGATTTGCTTACCTTTTTTAATGTAGAGTGGACAAAAATGCTGCTAGTATATGACAGAAAGAGCCGTTTTTGGCTCAGTCGCCTTTTTCTTGGCTCTAACGTTGTATATACGTTGTGCGTTTTTAGAGTTTACTTCGTGGATACAAATCAACATATTATTGTTTGCTGTTATATCATTATTCAAGAATATCAAATATTTGTATTTAAAATGCATGACTGTAATTTTATATTTATAGTGCAATCATTATAGTTATTTTAGCGATAATATTTTTTCACAGACCTAAAACACTATTACTTTTTAATTTATTAAATGATAAGGAATTTTGGTGCTCTCTGATTGGTCTAGACGCCATTTACTGGTGTGTACCTCAGAGTGAGTTCACCTCAAATGACGTTCTGGGAGGTTTATTCGGGTTTTCCCTCTAAACCAACCATAGATTTGCTTACAGCTTTTTTACATTAATCTTTGTAAGGAATACTGAATGTTGTATCTGTTCCCCCTAATTAAAATTTAATCTCGAATAGGTCAAAAACGTCACATTTTAGGCTTTATGTGTTTTTAATGACAACGGATGGATATTATCATAACCTTACCTGTATTTTCATGACAACGAACCATTTTCAGTGCTTAACTTTAAAGGTTTCTGACAACGTTACTGTCTTGGAACTTAACGTGTCCCTGTCCGTGTAGTAGTTAATGATTTGTATTTACCTATTAAAAATGTTTAACCATCATAGCAACCATTTATTTAGCATTATTTATTAATGAATAGCATTAAATTGCTTGTCTTCCACCTTATTAACGTATGGACAAACATTATCATTGTTTTTTCTGTTGAGTTTGGTCGTATTTCACCCCTCCTTTATTTAGTGAATACATGTATTGCGATTCTTTCTAAGCAAAAAATTATATGCTAAATCTATCCCTTGGAAAAGAGTTACAATCAGACCTGATGCAATGTAAGAAAATTTTATATTTTATCTGCTGAACATACAATATGGGTCATGACATTATCACTGATACATGTATATATCAGTAAACAGATGCATGATCTTTTGTAATCTGGGAGGGGGCAATCGTATTTTGCATATTAATCAAATTATTCTATTTATCTGTTTGATTCGATCATATACCTGTGTTTTAGTAAAAAAAAACCAAAAGAGCAGACACAATAAACAGTATTTCAAATGATTTTAATGATTTACATGTTGTACAGTTATTTGGAACCTTCAGCAGAGCACCTGTACCTAGTCAAAGTGAAGGACTATCAGGGAGAGGAACCAGTACCGTGTAAGAACTTGTTTCCAGTCCTTTTGATTTATTCAATAAAATATGTTCTAAACAAAAGTTAAGGGATGTAACGAGGAGAAGTTCTTCATTTCTCTCTTAGGACATCCCAGCCTCTCTGTCTGTCCAATAATAACATGTCTTTGGTTTGCTTTCCATATAAAAAACAAGAGCTGTATGAGATAAGTACATGTAGAAACCTGCCAGTGTTGTTAGTGAGATTTTTGTCTGCCAAAAGAGAAAGACACGGGTATGAGAAGATTTACAATTCATAGTCCTGTGCACTTACAGATCACTTTAAACATTGAAAGACATTCTCTTTGAGAATACTGTATGCAGTGTTATTTTCACCCTTTCAAACTTGCAACAATGTTTCCCCATTCTAAATTTCCCCAATCACAATTCTGTTTCATATTGTACTGTATCTTTTGAATTTATCCAATTTCAAAGAGCTAGGTTCACTTTATGCATAAAATGGCCCTGTCCTAATATCAATTTATTGACTTTCACCCTCCTTCTCATCTCATGTATCAAAATATAGTAGACTTAGTCTTTTCATTTTCTGTAATAAAATTTCTCTTTGAGAACTAGGTATTAGAAAAGATGCTATGTTCTTGAATTTTGCAGAAAACAATTTTTAACTACCTTCAGCAAAGAATTAATATTTGAGCAGTCTACAATCCAAATTTTCAAATAATTTTTTGATCTTCAGACACAGATCTTTCATTATGTAATTCCATATTTTTGGATCAGAGGTTGTGCTCTATAAGAAATTTTGAAAAAATGCTTCAATTTCAGGCCATTCTTAGAGGAATTTACAGGATATGGTAAAAATGACTCAATTTATGACATCATAATGCATTGACTTAAGGGAAAATTACGTTATGTTCAATAGATTCAAGGTCACCAACACTCCAAGTGAAAAATACTGCTTTTTTAACCTACACTGAGTAGTTTTGATTTTTCAGAAATTGTCAGGGCCAAAAAAAAGTCTAAGTGGCTTTTGCTCTTTGCCCACTTAAGAGTAGTGAAAACAAAACAAATAAAACTTGGGGAAAAATTATCATGAATAAAGTATTTTGATATTCATGGGTCATCTTTGGGTATTAACAATTAAATGCAAGTTCTGTCAAAGCATAAATACTGATATACCCAGGTACTTTTTAATATTTAACAATGTGAAAGTGTTAATTCCTGATATACAAGTACTTGTATTCTTATAAAAAAATATCATTGTAAAACTATTTTAATTTTTCAAACTCTCTGGTAAGGAAGATAAGCAAAATCAAAGCTAGGAATTGAATATAAAATTGGAAAATTAAGGACCCTCTCTACATGTTACACGGCACACTTATTTCAATGTACTTTTGTGGAATTAGACTGACCCACTATTTGACATTTAACAGAATAGCATGTAATCTGCACCGTATGACATAATAATTTATAAAATCAAGTGCTCTCCAGGATTAAGCAATTAAAACCTTTTTATTGCATGTCTTTTTGTGTAAACATACTTTTTTTTATCAGTTATCTAATATCAGTCCCTTGTAGTGTTTGGAGATTTTTCCTTGGTAAAGAAGGCATTCAATTTTAATGTAAGTTTTTGAAAGTCCAAAAATACATTTATCATCAGACATGCTGGACTGTTCTCATGATGATCCTCATCTAAACAAAACTGCTGCATTCTCATGGAGTGTTGGTGATCTGTTTCTAACTTTTCCACAGTATATAGAGGGTCCTTAATAGATAAGTAAAAAGGGTTCAATCTTGCAAATTATTATGTTTGGAGGAAAAAGATAAAATGAAAAATTGTACAATTCACACTGATCACCATATGTCTACCTCTCATATCAGATCCAAAAAAACACATTTAAAGGCAACATTCAACATAAATAAATAAAATTTCAGTTATCAAAATAAAAAGCTCAGTAACATAACAAATAAATAATTAAATTAAAATATTGCACTAGGAATCCGTAATAGGTTGAAATTCTGACACAGGTGTATCATTAAGAATGATTTCAGAGTCTGTTTCCATGGAAACACCGACACAGTTGAGTTGGTTTTCTATTGAGGTATCCTCCTCCTCAGCGTGATGGACGATGGATGGAGGGTCTGACGCGTTGTCTAGGTTACCATTGTCTATAGACACCATCATTGTCTGACTAGCGTCACTGTTCACTATCACAGCCAGGGATTCTATATCATGGGTCTCGGCACCGTCTAACATCGGGGGGCTCTGACTGGAGGAGGGGGGGATAGCACTAATACACAGAGTGTCAGAGGAGTCCTCCTTCAGGGGGAAATCGTCCGTTTTAGACTCGATCAGGGACTGCTGAGATTCATCTGGATCATTGGACTAAAAAAAGGACATGACTTCAGCATCAATAGCACATAAATCACAGGTTTTGTGGACCATATCTTTGCAATGGAAGAATATACCAACATGCTTGGCTTAAGACTGATTACTATCACAATATGTAACTAGGTCAATTTCCAACTGATAACAATTAAGTCGTGGTTGGAGGGATTCAACTTTTACACTAGTTGGAATAGCTATAATCAAATTGGTAAAAATATTCTTTTCTAAATATTTACATTTCCAATGTCTTTGTTCGAGATAAAACTCCAAATAGTTAAATGAACTTTATTTCTGCATATAAATGCACTGGTAAGTCGATAGACGTATTTAAAAAAAAAATCACATGCAAGGCGGGACAAGTAGAGACAAGAAGCGGGCATCTAGCATGTGGATTGGTGGAATCAATGCCATGTAAATATAATGAATAACTGTCTTATTTTTCTATTTCATGAGGATTAAAAATCCATGGCTAAATTGTAACACAAGCCAATCGATTCATCACATCATGAAATTGAAAAATAAGACAGTTATTCCTTAAATCAAAGACCTAAGGTTATGTAAAATCATGACAAATGTATTAAGAATTGTACGTACAGGCAGAAGGCATCCTGCAGGGAACATGTTAGGATGAAGACGAGACAGAAGCTGGGCCGTCTCTGGTGTCAGGTGTGTGCTGATCCGCGTAGAACCATCACTCAAGTGGGTCTCAATGCGGGATATCACATGATGGCCATCTGTAAAACAAAGATTATATTTACAAATTTTATAAGGGGAGTTTTGTATGATAATTAAAATTTTATCTTTTAATAAGTCTCATCTACCGCTTTAAATATTATATAAATCAATATATATGCAAGCCTTGTCAAGTATATGTACTATTGTAAAATGCCTGTTTACTGGGTCAGGGTCACATGTAATGCCCTGTTTCCTATGGTCCCGTGGTTTCTGGGTCAGGGTCACATGTAATGCCCTGCTACCTACCATCCCCTTGATTCTGGGTCAGGGTCACATTGCTACCTACCGTCCCCTGGTATCTTGGTAAGGGTTACAGTGCTACCTACGTCCCCTGGTTTCTGGGTCAGAGTCACACTGCTACCTACCATCTCCTAGTTTCTGGGTCAGGGTCACACTGCTACTTACTGTCCCCTGGTTTCTGGGTCAGGGTCACACTGCTACTTACCGTCCCCTGGTTTCTGGGTCAGGGTCACACTGCTACCTACGTCCCCTGGTTTCTGGGTCAGGGTTACACTGCTACCTACCATCTCCTAGTTTCTGGGTCAGGGTCACACTGCTACTTACTGTCCCCTGGTTTCTGGGTCAGGGTCACACTGCTACTTACCGTCCCCTGGTTTCTGGGTCAGGGTCACACTGCTACCTACGTCCCCTGGTTTCTGGGTCAGGGTTACACTGCTACCTACCATCTCCTAGTTTCTGGGTCAGGGTCACACTGCTACTTACTGTCCCCTGGTTTCTGGGTCAGGGTCACACTGCTACTTACCGTCCCCTGGTTTCTGGGTCAGGGTCACAGTTACCGTCTCTGGGACGGGCTCCACACCATCAGATGACCACACAGAGCCGTCCACTACAGAGGAAAACTCAGTTGTCTGGCTGGCTGAGGACTGACCAACAATCTCCACATTAACCTGCTCATAATAAAAACAAAGATAAATAAAACAACACAGACCATACAAATCAGAATTATCACACTGTCAATATAAGACCAAACAAATCATAAGAGCATTCAATAAGTCTGCCTGCTGCCCCACCTGAGGAGTGGTAACCGCCAGAGTCCCATTCTCCACATCTATCATGGCCTGATGGATCTGATTCTTCAGGTCATTGACTGTGGGAAACAGGGTCAAGTCATGTCTCTCCGGTACCTCTGTACCCAGGTACAACACTTTAGACACATAGGTTCTGAAAATAATCAACATGAACTTAATTAATCAACATAAATGTAACATATACTGAAATTAATCCAGCTCAAATGCTTTAATAAAGTGCCCCGCCACAGCATGATATGCCCGTCAAATATTGTTCAATAATGATCATAAATTGGTAATTAGAGTGCAAGAAAATCAGGTAACTTTGATTACCAAGTTCAAGATTACAAGATTGACACTGATTTCAATGATCTAATTTCCATTAATTCCTTATCATATGTATTGTACATACATCTCTAAGAGTATAGGCAATAATTATAAGAAATAATACATCACATAATTCTAAACTGGCTGAGTTAGAGCTTAGCAAATATCCATCTGCTGCTTTTTTTTTTTTTTGCATATTCTATGATTGATTAAAAATGCTACAGTCTAAAAACATCAAACAGAAATTATTCTTTAGACTTTAAAATTTTATAAGACATGGCACTCTGCAATTTGTTGCAAATATATAAAAATTGAAATGTATTTTTTTTTTCCAATGTAAATATGTATAATTAGTTTTTATTATATCATACAATGTTAATTTAGTTTTAATCATATACTGTATTTTAAAACATCAATTTGTTTTAATTACATTACACCAAATAACTAATTGAAAGATCTTTATCTGAACTAGCCATCAAGAACTCTTAATTAACACAAGCAACTATGAGGCCATTTTTTTTTGCCCAACTCCCAAGAGACAACAGCTGCATGGTCAGAGATGGTCTTCCAGTTAGCTCTTGACAATAAACTCATTAATTTCTCTCTAATTTGACATGCACATTTCTGGTATCAAAATTCTTCTTGACCAGTGCTTGTTAATTATGCCCATGGGACAAACTGCATTCCTCTTATAACATTAACATTTCTTACAGATTGCTGTAAAGTATATGATGAAAAAATAAGTTTTTTACTTTATTTAACATTTTTTAACAAGGATACAACTATAATTTTACATTTTTTAGGATTATGAAATTGAAAATTTAAAAGAATTAGTTTTTAAAAAAATTTCACATAAATTAAAAGTCAAAGTGACCTTGAAATAGGCCGCGACACACCTTCTTCCTAAGATGTATATTTTTGCCAAGTTTGATAGCTCTAGGTCTAATAGTTTTCTAGTTATGAGCCGGACAGGATTTTTCCTTATTTGGCCATAGCATCTTTATTAAAGGTCAGAGTGACCTACTTTTTGTGCGTGACACACCGTCTACCCAAGAAGTACCAGTTGACAAAGTTTGATAGTCCTAGGCCTATTAGTATTGAAGTTATGAGCCGGACACGAGTGGACAGACGGACGGACATGAAGCCTATAACATAATACGTCCCGTCTTAAGACAGGCGTATAAAAATGATCATTATAAAAAATCTTTTCTGTAAGACAGTTTTGTCCGCTCTCCTCTAGATATTGTTGAAAAATCTGTCAGTAAAGGTTAAACTAATTATCTAGTATAAAGATATAAATCTTATTCATTAAGCAATGATGAGAAGAAAAATGAACATTTTACTTTGTTGTCGATTTAGGAATAATGTTAACAAATTTCCAAATTTTATTACAAGCAGGATGAACCCTGAATGATAAAGCCAATGCTCTGATTATCCAGGTATTTTGTCTGTTGTAATACATATCATTATACTCTACACATTGTATCATTTGGACAACATCTGGAACTACCGTAGTCATTTTCATAACAAAAATTGTCTTTATTCTAAACTAAGCTAGAAAATATCATTAACCATCTAAGACTCCAGATGAGATCAGGTTAGCTGTATGAAATAATGGAATAGTAACTGATATAAATCTCAGCTGATGATCCTATCAAAGTAAAACCTGCTGACCTCAGCTGTTTTCTGACGGCGTACACACTGGTTTCTCCCGCTGCCACGAGTTCTCGAATTTTTTGTCGGACCCGAGGGTCCAGTCTCTCTTTGGGGGACTCTGGGTCCGGGGCTACAGTCGTGGGGGGCTCCGCTGGGGGCAGCTGCAGCTCTCCATGGAATTCATGGGCTTTCTCTATAGGTAACTGGACATAATACCTATAACATTGGAAATGTTTAATATTTGTACTCAAATCTGATTGTTTTTTCTAAACATGTTTCTTTAGTATAATTGCAATGCCTTTCTTTTATAATATATTTGACTAACACCCCAGATACATGAAATATGGCACAACTGGACATATTTATCATTTTTCATAGACTCTTCGTCAAAGACTTCAAATCTTTGTGACAGGTGAATGGTGTATTTGTAAAAGAATAATTCTGCAGTCTGAATATGATCAGTGAAGCAGCAGTTAAAGTTAATGCGTATTTGCCAGCATTTTTTAGCTTGTCTGTTTGCATTTAATTGGAGTTTTTTGATATTCATTTCTCTCCAAAAAACTTCATGCAAAACTGAACAAATGCAAAGGAGACTGTGAAACAAGAAATAAATTTTTGAAAAGTAAATTGCCTGACTAACAGCGGTATTTACTTACAATTCTTTGCCAATGTCATTAGTTCCCAGAACCTTCAGCTGATGAAAGGCGTTGTCCATTGCAGCTTTGAGGGATTTCTTATCTTGATTAACATCTACAGCAAACTCGGGAAACTTCTTGACCTTTTTGATATATATTCTGAAAGAAAACAGATAAATTTTCTACCAATTTTGTATAGTTATTCTATAATTGTATTTACATCACAGAAGCATCTACATAAAGTTAGAAACAAGTGGTTCTGATTATTATAGTTTTATTGAATTACTTGCACCCCCCCCCAGCTGTTGATCACACAACCTCAGCATTGTGAAAACCTTACAGGACAGGTTTGTTTGTACTCTGTAGATGTGTTTTGTGTGAATACCTTGCAGGACAGGTTTGTTTGTACTCTGTAGATGTGTTTTGTGTGAATACCTTACAGGACAGGTTTGTTTGTACTCTGTGGATGTGTGTATTGTGTGAATACCTTACAGGACAGGTTTGTTTGCACTCTGTAGATGTGTGTATTGTGTGAATACCTTACAGGACAGGTTTGTTTGTACTCTGTAGATGTGTTTTATGTGAATACCTTACAGGACAGGTTTGTTTGTACTCTGTAGATGTGTTTTGTGTGAATACCTTACAGGACAGGTTTGTTTGTACTCTGTTGATGTGTTTTGTGTGAATACCTTGCAGGACAGGTTTGTTTGTACTCTGTAGATGTGTTTTTGGCATTTCCTCGTCGTCTTGGCCCAAACTGACACTCCATGACTACCGCCCTACTCCCTGTATAGTAACATTATGACAATTTATACAACATGGCAACCACTGCTTACATTTTTTGTGATACTGGATCCAGTTTATACTCATATGTTAAGTCAAAAAATAGCATGGTGTAAACAAGATGTAGCAATTTAAATTATGTTATAAAAAAATCATTATCCATGTCATTTTTACAGATAATATGGCTTATACATGTACAAAATTTTACTGAAATTAAGCAATAACTATGATCAGAGGTTAATTTAGATGACATTGATTAACCACTCCTCACCTAGATTCATAAAAGGAACTCCATCAAACGGGACGTACTGTGACCTCCACATGAGTCTGGTGGAGGGTTTGGCGGGGCA
This sequence comes from Saccostrea glomerata, assembly GCA_003671525.1. Taxonomy (NCBI): domain Eukaryota; kingdom Metazoa; phylum Mollusca; class Bivalvia; order Ostreida; family Ostreidae; genus Saccostrea; species Saccostrea glomerata. The sequence goes on from PRKT01000387.1 coordinate 311,399, forward strand.
GGGGGACTGACGGGTGCCCCAGAAACTCTGGGTCTGCTGCTTGTGGTAGGTCAACAAAAGGTCAAGGTCAGCTTCAGAATCCACATACCCTCGGTAGTAGTCTCCGATTTTCTGAAAAATCCAAAGTTAATTATGGATAGAAATATCTACATGTGTACTCATTAAAAAGTTATAAGGTTGTCTTGAATAGCCAAGCAGTACATCAGTGGTACATGTTTCTTTATTAGTCAATGAAAATGGTAATCTGTCTATCAGGTGGTTTCTCATTTAATTAACCAATTTGTACAATAAAATTTTATTTCTACATACATGCACTGAAAAATAAAATCTGCACGTGTATACCATACATATTTTGCTTATGTATTAGAAATACCCATTTTTGTTTGTATCTGTTAAATGTGTATACTACTTTGATGAAATATGAATTGGGCTGTCATATAATTAGGGGGTTCCTCAATTGCAAGTAAGGTACATTGTAGTGTAGTGACCACAATATTGACCCACTAGTCCTCATAATGAAAGAAAAAGTGAGCTAGCTCACATACCCCACGCTCCCCCAAAACTTGACGGTGAAACACATAATGAAAGGCATATATATACATAGTATAGATCAAAAAGGGCAATAATTGCAAAAAATCTTCACATCAAAATGTCTTGCATATTAGGAAATTTAAATGTGGAATGAAGTTTCTAGAGAAATAATGGAATAAAA
>PRKT01000387.1:312289-327289 GCA_003671525.1 Saccostrea glomerata
GGGGGTTGAGAAATTTTCTTGAATAATAGGCAAAACTCTTTGGGATAAAATAATGAAATTTGTCCTAAATATCTGCATAGGTTGACGAAACTATGTACAACAGTTTAAGAGGAGTGGTGCTGGCAATCTCTATATTCAAGGTATGGCCAAAAAGTCTAAGTTGTAAAGTGCGGAAATTCCCGGTAAAAAAAGGAATCGGAATTTCCTGGTAATATGCACATCTACATATGTGTCCTAAATATCTGCAAAGTTTAACAAAATTCTGTGCAGCGGTTTATGAGGAGTTGCGCTGACAAACTGTTCATCTCTATATTCAAGGTATGGCCAAAAAGTCTAAGTTGTAAAGTGCGGAAATTCCCAGAAAAATAAAGAAATCAGAATTTCCTGGTAATATGCACATCTACATATGTGTCCTAAATATCTGCAAAGTTTAACAAAATTCTGTGCAGCGGTTTATGAGGAGTTGCGCTGACAAACTGTTCATCTCTATGTAAAAGGTATGGCCAAATGCCTAAGTTAAAAAGTGCGGAAATTCCCGGAAAAAATAATGGAATCGGAATTTCCTGGCAATATGCACATCTACACATTGTGTCCTAAATACCTGCAAAGTTTTACGAAATTCTGTGCAGCGGTTTATGAGGAGTTGCACTGACAAACTGTTCATCTCTATATTCAAGGTATGGCCAAAAACCTAAGTTTTTAGTACGGAAAGTCCTGGAAAAAATAACGGAATCAGAATTTCCTGGCAATATGCACATCTACATATTGTGTCCTAAATATCTGCAAAGTTTTACGAAATTCTGTGCAGTGGTTTATGAGGAGTTGCGCTGACAAACTGTTCATCTCTATATTCAAGGTATGGCCAAATGCCTAAGTTAAAAAGTGCGGAAATTCCCGGAAAAAATAATGGAATCAGAATTTCCTGGTAATATGCACATCTACACATTGTGTCCTAAATACCTGCAGAGTTTGACGAAATTCTGTGCAGCGGTTTATGAGGAAATGCGCTGACAAAAAAAAGAGGACTGACTGACGGACGGGTCAAAAACATTATACCTCCCGCAACTAGTTGCGTGGGGTATAATAAGGACCACTAACAGCGACTGACCTGACACTTATTCATCCTTTGGGCCCACAGTGGAGTGTCTGGGGGGAGAACATCAGCGTTGTCTGGTACCCCGTCCCCGACCGATCCACTCCCTGAGCGACTAGTCTCCACATCCTGCATGTCAGTATCTCCTAAAAATCAAGTCTCTGATAAGTCTAATATCTACTGATCTATCAGTCTCACCTACAAATCAAGTCTCTGGTAAGTCTTAGCTCTACTGATTTGTCAGTATCTCCTACAAATCAAGTCTCTTACAAGTCTAATATCTACTGATATGTCAGTATCACCTACAAATCAACAGTTTAGATAAGTCATAGCTCTATTGATATGTCAGTATCACCTACAAATCAACAGTTTAGATAAGTCATAGCTCTACTGATTTGTATTTATGATATTGGGAGAATTGAATTATATCTGAGGTTGAAAACCTTTCTATGAAGTCTTATACAGTAGTTACAAAATACCTTATCTTTTTTTCTTTTTTTTTACAAAAACTAAAGGAGGAAAAGCTTTTTAAATATTCACAAGTTCTTTTAAAATCTCAGATATAAGAATCATGACTCTTGATTTAGTCTTCTTGTGTACAAAATTACCAATACTGTAGTATGAGGGCGGTTACAAAATCATTGAGATATTCTGCTTATTTCTTTTTTGTGAATAGCTGAATTATTTACTCTACATGCTTGTGCACTTTCTTTACAGAGAGCTCATTACCTAGTTTATCCTCTTCTTTGGGTTCAATTTCAAATGTCTGATCGGCATTTACAGCGATGATAGTGGCCATGTCGGGATGGACCACCTGCCATATCTGCCCCTCCCTGGTGAGGTCATTAGTTCCATTGACAGCAATGATCTGTATGCCATCTGTAGTTGTCAGGAGCTGCCCACTAGGCAAAGTAAGCCCGGCGGGGGAGGACAGCAGGCCCTGAATGGTGGGATTAGCCAGACTAGGGGACACTGAAAAAGTGAAATACATGACTGTATAACATCCAATATTACTAAAGCAATCAACAGATCTTTCCTTAATGTAACTTGCCAATATATTTCATCAATAAACAAGAAAATTTCATTTTTTTTTTCATATTGTATTGCATAAAACTGATCAATTAAATATATCATGAATTATGGTGCACATGCCAATACACTGAGTTTTATACCATTATTTAATTTTAAAAATCAAACCATACAAAATGGAGATAATTGAACTTGTCAATTTATGTTTTGTTCTACAATGAACAAAAAGTTCCATACTAGAGGTAACAGCTAGTCCTGTCTCTGTGTCCACAATTGTTTCATCATTCAAATCATCCTTCAGAGTTGGATCAATTGTGATGATGTCATCAGTTTCTGTGCCAGATACCATGGTAACTGTGTTAATGACTTCGGAAGTTGAACTTACCATGTCTAAACAATCCACCATTGTTTTTTTTCTAAAACATTGGAAAGGAAAATTACCTTATTTTTTGCACTTAATGATTAAACTTACGTTACTTGGAAGCTTGACATACTTGTATATTTAACATGAGTTGGAACAAATGACACTTTTCTATAATTTAAAATTGCTTAATTTGCAGTTACTGTAGATTCCTAAATAAATGTGTTGAATTAATTATTGCGCAGTTTTGGGAGAAGCACCACTCACGAAATAATATATAAAATTACTTGCTTTTATTTTTGTGATGCTGAAATTTCTGTATAATCTCTTTATCAATTGTCCGTTCACAAATAATTATTCTCATAAGACATGTAAGACATTGAAGAAGCCTTTTAATTGCAATAATAAGTACTAGCGAAAAATACCGAATTTACAGTAACCAGGGACCTATATACTGATGGGATAGGCAACTACAGCAAGTCTCGTGATATCTCGCAAGTCGATCACCTTTAATTTATTATATCTCTAAAGCTATCACATATTTGAGAGAAAATCGTTAAATTACCTGTCAAAAAAAATTAGGTAATTGGGAAATTAACATGACGATGAAGAATTTGCCTATCCCATAAGTATACAAGTCCCTGCAGTAACTAAAACTTGGGGTTAATATGTGTAAGCTTTTAAAATTCATTCCTTAAAATGCATATGATCGTTGCATTATTTTTTTAATGTTAATTTTGCTCTTTAATTAACTTTTGACTTTATTTCCATAAATAAAGGTTTTTTTACCCCCTCCCCCAGTTCCTGCCTCCAGGTTTATCTTTATTAGTTATTTAAGGAATGAAGCTTATTTCAACTTATGTTATCCAATATAACATAACTTTGGGCAATTTACGCTTTATAAACTGCGAAGCGGTTTATAGATAAATATTTACATTTGCAAATGTTTTCCTTTATACAACACTACTGAAAGCAACGCGTATCTATAACTGTATAAATACAGGTACGGGGTCAAAAGGTCATAGATGTGCGCATAGATAATCGTTCGACGTAATATCTCAGTGACGTCATAAGAGGTCGACGCGCGTTGAGTGAATAACATACATGCCCGTTGGGTTTAAAAAATAATGCATTTCACACGTTAAAAGTCACAATCAGGTAAACATAAATTATGAATAAGTCACAAATGTAAATATAAGTAATAAGGTATCATTTTAAAACATCTATCGGACTATAAATACGGGTTGGTACCAGATTAAATTCATCATAAAGCCCTTCGGGCTTTATGGAATTTAATCTCGTGACCAACCCGTATTTATATCCCGATAGATGTTTAAAAATGATACCTTATTTCTTAAAGTGAAACTGCCCCAAGTTTTGTTATATCAGATAACATAAGTTGAAATAAGCTTCATTTCTTATAATAATTTAATTTCAATGTAGACAATGAGACAATATTTCCTCTTGAAAAAGTCTTCAAAGTGAGCGTTATTTTAAAAGTAGCATCAAGCCGAAATATAAGTTTTTAACGTAACTCATTTGTGACGTAGGCAAGTTATGTTATATACGAAATGGATAAAACCGTTTAACCAATCAAGTGACGCGTCACAGCTGAAATTAAATTATAAATTGATAATTTGACACAAAGCTTTCCTCAATACAGCTGAGAGAAGATGACCATATAAATATTCCTAAAAAATTGTTAGATCCGCCTTTTATTTTCAAACTCCCAATAAATAGTAAATAGGTAGAAGATGGTATAACGTTATACAAAGAGAGTAATCATGGTAAAAGCAGTATAATACAAAACCCGTTAAACAAACACTTGGAAAAACTGATCATGTTTTCTTTTTTTATATTTTGGATATCCGAAACTGAGACTGAGTTCTTATTTTAGGCTCGGCCTACATCAAATATTGAATGCAAAATAGGCCTATGAAAATGCCTCCTGAGACAAACATTCATTGTTAAAAATCTTAAATTAAAGACTGGTAGGTCCTCATGGAATAAAATCGTATTTCCAATGCTTTAAACCATAAAACATGTGTTTGTCAGTTTGTTTATGTTTTCATTTAGCGGGGAAAGCAAAAAGAGGCAGAAGGGTGTGAAAACGAGTCACCAACCTCGAAATCATACGACCTCGTCTTCGATCAAAATGGCGAATGTGGTATACGCATGCGTGCATATCAATTGTTGACCGAAATATTATAAGTACAAAAAGGTCATATATTGATAAATATTTTACACTTGGATGTTTTTATTAATAAATATACATTTTTTCCATTGTAAAAAAAAAACCTTTTCATCGTAAAAAGAGTGGTCTATAGTCACGAAGCTCATTCCATGTTGACCCGATGGCCCCGGAAGTGAGTGAATAAAATGTAAACACCCAAGTCGTTGGATGAAATATATATTGAAGTTTTGATGATTTAAGAATGTCTGCAGCCCTTGTCAGTAACATTCACTTTGAAAATTGGTCTTCGAATCAAGTTGCAGATTGGTTGAAAGGTATTTACGTTATCAAATTAACTTCAAGACTGTAAGAAACAAAATATTGACATGTGTATCAGCTGTATCAATACATGTATATTTCACTATTTAAAGTATTTTGGCATTGTGGGGTTATATTACAGTACTATACTTTAGCATACTTTGTGTCATAACACGGACGACGTATTTTAGTGCGTTATGAAAGTTTGTAGGCACAGTTGTCCTTTTTTTTTGGACGAAAAACAATGGATGTTCAATAAGAAAATTTTTATTTTATTTTTTATTTTTTTTTTTACAATCTTATTATTAGATCTATATTTATCAATCATTGTAAATTAATAATATTTGTGCAATTAGGCCTACTTCTTTTAATAAATATTTTTATATTCAATGGAGCATATTGAAGTGGACAGTGGTAATATTTTCCGTTAACTTTGAATGAAACGTTCAGAGCTTTGTTCAGAAAGGACAGCTAGAGTAATTTAATTATATCAGGAGCTGAGGGGTGGGGAAACACCTGCACTAAGAGAAAAGCCTACATTGTCATAATATTTCTGTATTTGAACACCTTTAGATAAGGTATTACATTAAAGTTGTGGAGATATATAATAAAAAATGGTATTCAAGCTCAAAATGCCATTAAACTGTGGCGGTCAGCCAGGTTTGATCGCCAGTCACCGGGCCATATAGCTCAGTTGGTAGAATACCTGACCAGAGTTTCAGGGGGTCCAGGATGGAACTCCGGTGTGGTCTGCTACATTTCCTCCTCAGACCCATTACATTTGCCATGCCCTGGAACTGACAGGTGAGAGGCATGCCAGGGATGAGCCTTGGTTTGGGTCTTTGGGGGCCAAAAAGACCTTGAGGAGGAAGTTTAACGTGAAGCGGTCACTCATCCAAGGGTTAAACAGGCTCTCCATTGCTTAACTTGCCTGAAATAGAGGGAAACTCTACTGCATCACCAGAAAAGCTAGCTCACTAGCGAGGCAGTGTCTGGGCCTCTTCTGTTACGGCAACCAATGCCGTTCTCGGACATGAAGTCGGTACATGGACACAAAGTCCTAGCCTCAGAGCTTCCTGAGGCAGGTCAGAACCTCTTCAATTACAGCAATCCCTGCTGTTCACAGACACAAAGTCTGTAAATGGACACTAAGTCCTTAGCTCTTAGACTTCATGCATCATGCAGGACAGCAGACACCAGAGTCACTGCGCTGCAACCGATTCTGTAACGTGAAGTGGTCACCCATCCAAGGGTTAAACAGGCTTGCCATTACTTAACTTTCTTATAATAAAGAGAAACTCTACCGCATCACTAGAAAAGCTAGCTCACTAGAGAGGCAGTATATGAAGTTCCCTATATTCTGTCCACTACAGGAGGAATGTGGTGGAGTAGAGCAAACACTGACCTATAAAATATCAGAGGTGGGATCAGGAACCCCAGGATATCTTGAAGTCGTGTCCAGGTCCCCTCAACTTCGAAATGCGGATATTTCACTGTACAGTACTTAAACAAACATGTTAAATATACTCAACAAAAAAAGAAACGCATATTCAGATTAAACATGATTATCTAAGTTTTCAGTTTAATGATTATTTTTGTAAAAGTGATTTAAGAGGGTTTTGATAAAAATTAAACATACGTTGCGAGTAGAAAAGTGAAGTTTACGTCATTGTCGACGCCTCCAAATTCTTTTGGCATACTGTCTAAACTAATCCATATGTCCTCTGCGACGACTAAGCGCTGGTGGATTTCCAATGTACTGATGACTTGCACGAATACCAGCTCCTCTCAGTCTCTTGCGAACAATTTATGCACATTTATGCTGATTTTTTCATCCAGCAATTGTAGCAGCAGTCTTTACAGCAAGTTCTGAATGGTGTGAGGTGCTTAAGGGGGGGGGGGGGTCAGACGGTCTTACCTGGGTGTGGTTACCTGCGGATGGCCAATTCTTAATCTTCCGACGTTAGTTTAACGGCTTCAAAGCCCATTGATGTATTCCAAATGCAGTTGCAACTTCCTGTTGCGTAGCTCCGTTTAGTATCATCGTCAGCCTGGTTGTGTTCATCTTTGTTTCGGCGTGGCATTGCAGCATCAACTCTGCAATTAAATCTTAAATATGGGTTTAATAGGAGGGTTAATAGTTTCTCTAAATCCAAAATATCAACGAAAATAGACGTCCGATTTAGAAGAAATCATGAAAAACACTACTTTCATAAACACGTTTAATCAAGGGAGATAATTCAACACTTGGGTTTTAAAACCCCATGCTGTCATTTAGATAGGTCACAGGTATCCAATGATATAAAAGAAAGTTGTTCCACATACATTTGAAAAATTTCTTTGACGAGTAAAGCAATATGCGTTTCTTTTTTTGTTGAGTATATATTCATTTTTCACCCCAGTAGATATTGAATATATTATAAAAAGGAAACTTTCTGCAATCTCAGTTTTCAAGTATTTATTGGGCCTACAACATTGTATATATAGTATTCATCATGTTCATGGTGATTTTTCCATTGTTAACTTGACCTGATATAGGCTTTTATGGTAAAGGATCAGGATATAGCTTGATATGATGGTAAAGTGTCTATCATTTGTCTAGCAGCTGTCAATCTGTCCTTTGGCTCCTGGTACATGAAGTTTAGGAGGGCTGAAAATTTATACACACCTTATTCACCAAACAAAAATTAATGTACACCTGGTGTTGTGTAAATACAGTCATGGTAAAGTGATATATTTATTTTTAACATTGTGAAACACTCAAGATCCATGAGATAATTTTTGTGATTAAAATTGGTACCTTTTTATGAAACCCAGCTGGGGATAAATATTCATAATGATCTTGTTATAATGACTCCTTGCTTTGACTTCAATTAAACTTCATTACAAAATTAGATTACACAATGATCCATAATTCTATATTTACATTTGACCAATAATATTGCAAGGTTTCCAGGAAAGTATTAATTAATATGATTAACTGAGAAAAGTTTGTAGTAATTGTCTTATTTTCCTACAGGTCTGGATGATGTTATACAGCAGTATGTGGCACACTTCAAGGACAAAGAAATTAATGGGAAAAAACTGTTGCTGTTGACGCATTATGATTTGGAAAAAATAGGAGTCCACAAACTGGGGCACCAAGAGTTGATATTAGAAGCTGTAGACCTTCTGAGGTCTCTGGTATGGAAATAAATTCTCTCTCATATTTTTTTAAAATACTGGTAGTTTAAATTTTTATATACATGTATCTCAAAACAACAATGTATCAATATATACAAATTGCTTTTTACATAGACACTATCTCAGGTTTAATGTTTGAGATTTTGAGACCACTGCTGCAGTGCATGACAATAAGTAAGCCTTTCAACTAATTTTTCAAGTTGCACATATTGTAAAAAACATTGCATAGATAGATTTATAGGTACATGAAATTATCAAAAAAGATAATAACTTATGCATACCTTTAATTACATCATTAAAAAGTTAAATCATTTATAATTGACTTTTCCGATGTTGTGTTTAAGGACAGGTAACTCAGGTGTGAAAACTGACCAACTTAGTGCCGATTTATGAGTTATCGTTTATAGGAATGACATATAGGCTGCTTCAGCATTGGTATTGTTATATGCACAAAAGGGTTCCTTACATTGTTTTGTACACAAAAAGTTTTGACTAAGAGAAAGAGAATGCCTTCACTCTACCTGAAATAACAGGGTCAAATGAATGGGGAACAGACTATATTCAATAGTTTTAACTCTCTTTGACGATTATTATGAAGAAGAACATTTAATGTCATGTTTTTTGTGTTCGCGCTTTTTCGCTTCCTGTGTAAATATATATATATTTACAAGTAAATACAACAATTGATCATCTTATTTGTGTTACTAAGCACAAAGGGGAACGACCGAGTATAAAAATTTAAATAGGTTAGAACTGAGAAGGAGGGTAGATTTCACTTTTTATTTTAATTAAAAATTTTAATTATATGCAGTTCCGGTGTCCGCAACTAAACAGTAAATAAGTTTAACATTGGTACTAAATTTTAAAACCACTGGATTCTACTGAGAGCAAAGAAACACTTGGGAAATGCTAAAAAACTGTCTTGCATGTAAACAGGTAGATACCCCGAATCTGCTCTAAACAAGTTTCAGCAGTGAGTTATCGTTCATAACACTGACCCCGAGCGGCAGTTGAAAGGCCTACAATAAGAACGTTCAATTCCATGTTCATTATGAATAAAAATTGAAAACTCAGTCCAAGAAAAGGAATGATATTTCTGAGATGCTAATATTTATTTATATATGGGACAATACAGTCACAACTTTTAACTTAAGTTTCTTGGGTATTATGCTAAAAAATTTCATAGACTATATTTGTCTTGTTTCAGTGTTATGACTATATTTGTCTTGTTTCAGTGTTATGACTATAGTTGTTTTGTTTCAGTGTTATGACTTTAGTTGTCTTGTTTTAATGTTATGACTATATTTGTCTTGTTTTAGTGCTATGACTATATTTGTCTTGTTTCAGTGTAATGACTATAGTTGTCTTGTTTCAGTGTTATGACTATAGTTGTCTTGTTTTAGTGCTATGACTATAGTTGTCTTGTTTTAATGTTATGACTATATTTGTCTTGTTTTAGCGCTATGACTATATTTGTCTTGTTTCAGTGTTATGACTATAGTTGTCTTGTTTCAGTGTTATGACTATAGTTGTCTTGTTTTAGTGCTATGACTATAGTTGTCTTGTTTTAATGTTATGACTATATTTGTCTTGTTTTAGCGCTATGACTATATTTGTCTTGTTTTAGTGCTATGACTATATTTGTCTTGTTTTAGCGCTATGACTATGAGACTGAGAACCTTCAGTCCTTGGCTCTACAGCTGGGTTGTAAAGCTAGAAGTCTGTTTAATGAAGTCCAGCCACGTAACCTGGAGAACGACCCTAACATGGCCAACAACTCCCACACAAAGCCACATCACATGTCTGTAGACACCTTGTCATCTGTAGCTGACCTAATTATCACACTAAAGTGTGTCATTCAGTGGTTAGACAGGTAAGAATGGATTACATCACATGTTTGTAGACATCCTGTCATCGTAGATGACCTAATTATCACATTAAAGTGCGTCATTCAGTGGCTAGACAGGTTTTGAGATATGACTAAAATGTGCAAATATATGCAGATTTCAAACTTTAATAAATGCTGATTTTAGAACCATTTCCAGGGTAGTTTGGACTTTCAGTAAGGCTTGGCATTCTCGACATTACATAATTAGCTTCTGAAATTAACACAGCTTTCCTTTACTGTTGAAATATACATGGGATAGAATTTCTGGCAAATGCCAATTAGAGTATTGAATAACCAATAATGTTGTCTCATCCGGCAAAGAGATGGAGCTTAAGTCGTCTCATTGTTGTCAACAACAATTTAAAATTCCTGATGTTATTTTAAAATTTCAATTTGCTATTTGACAGACGTTAATTACATAGCGCCGAGAATTCTATGCCTTACTGAAAGTCCAAACTAACCTGGAAATGGTTCTATCTTGATCTGCTTTATACTAGTATATCAACAATTTTTAGCAAGGTACATGTTAGTTCAAATTAAGTATGAAATTTCTTTTTAAAATTTTACCTTGAAACCTACAATAAATATAGAAAAATACTTCTACAAGTATAAAAATTTAGGGCCATCAGAATAAAAAAAAATGATTAGATTATAGGATTTTTTAAAATTATTATCCACCACATAAATTTAACCTCTTATAAACATTTTTATGAGTTTTTAAATGAAGTTTTTTAAAATCTGTCTTCTTCAAATATTTTATAATTTTAATGTAAGAAGTTCTGACCAATTTTTTTCAAAAGCTAAATTAATGAGGGACATACAAGAACATAGTTGGGGTTAAGTTCATTGTCGATATACTAATTACTCCTGATAAGTTTTATGTGTTTAAAGTGGCCGATCAAAATCAAGTTGATATATTATTGTTTTATAGAGCACCGTTTGAGAAAATCTATGACATGGTGTTACTTCGCAATACTTTGGTGAAGCTTGGGATAGATCTGATATCAGCCTGTCAGAAAGATGTGTCAGACCCCAATCCCGAGGAGAAGATATCCACTGCTGTAAGTAACTAATAAAACATTCTTACAAGAAAGTGCCAAGGATGGCTGATTTTTCTTGGTTATAACACTGTATAAGGGTAATTCATTCATTATATCCTTTAGCTAACAATGCATTTTAAAATGAGACCTGGGGATGATTATCACATTGTACCTGATCTCACTTCTAATGTTTTGGAAGTCTGTATTTGCTCTGCTCCTATTTGTATCATTCAATGGACTTTGAGCTTGAATACTGTTCTTTATCTCCATATATTATTTCATTTTCCACAAGAATTCCATTTTTGCAAACTCTTCTTCAACTTGATGATAATATTTCTTCAGTGCTATAGACAACTGTATATATTAATAAGATAAACTAATTTAATGTTAAATTGGAGTAAGCATTCCATTTCTGATTTAAAAAAAGGAACTCTTGTGAGTAAAGAATGCTTATAAAAATAAAGAAAATCTGAAAATAAATAAAAGTGCCAAGTTCATGTATAAAACTGACCAACTTAGTGCCGATTTATGAGTTATCGTTTATAGGAATGACATATAGGCTGCTTCAGCATTGGTATTGTTATATGCACAAAAGGGTTCCTTACATTGTTTTGTACACAAAAAGTTTTGACTAAGAGAAAGAGAATGCCTTCACTCTACCTGAAATAACAGGGTCAAATGAATGGGGAACAGACTATATTCAATAGTTTTAACTCTCTTTGACGATTATTATGAAGAAGAACATTTAATGTCATGTTTTTTGTGTTCGCGCTTTTTCGCTTCCTGTGTAAATATATATATATTTACAAGTAAATACAACAATTGATCATCTTATTTGTGTTACTAAGCACAAAGGGGAACGACCGAGTATAAAAATTTAAATAGGTTAGAACTGAGAAGGAGGGTAGATTTCACTTTTTATTTTAATTAAAAATTTTAATTATATGCAGTTCCGGTGTCCGCAACTAAACAGTAAATAAGTTTAACATTGGTACTAAATTTTAAAACCACTGGATTCTACTGAGAGCAAAGAAACACTTGGGAAATGCTAAAAAACTGTCTTGCATGTAAACAGGTAGATACCCCGAATCTGCTCTAAACAAGTTTCAGCAGTGAGTTATCGTTCATAACACTGACCCCGAGCGGCAGTTGAAAGGCCTACAATAAGAACGTTCAATTCCATGTTCATTATGAATAAAAATTGAAAACTCAGTCCAAGAAAAGGAATGATATTTCTGAGATGCTAATATTTATTTATATATGGGACAATACAGTCACAACTTTTAACTTAAGTTTCTTGGGTATTATGCTAAAAAATTTCATAGACTATATTTGTCTTGTTTCAGTGTTATGACTATATTTGTCTTGTTTCAGTGTTATGACTATAGTTGTTTTGTTTCAGTGTTATGACTTTAGTTGTCTTGTTTTAATGTTATGACTATATTTGTCTTGTTTTAGTGCTATGACTATATTTGTCTTGTTTCAGTGTAATGACTATAGTTGTCTTGTTTCAGTGTTATGACTATAGTTGTCTTGTTTTAGTGCTATGACTATATTTGTCTTGTTTTAATGTTATGACTATATTTGTCTTGTTTTAGCGCTATGACTATATTTGTCTTTTTTTAGTGCTATGACTATAGTTGTCTTGTTTCAGTGTTATGACTATAGTTGTCTTGTTTTAATGTTATGACTATATTTGTCTTGTTTTAGTGCTATGACTATAGTTGTCTTGTTTTTGTGCTATGACTATATTTGTCTTGTTTTAGCGCTATGACTTTATTTGTCTTGTTTTAGCGCTATGACTATATTTGTCTTGTTTTAGTGCTATGACTATATTTGTCTTGTTTTAGTTTATTATTTCATTTTCCACAAGAATTCCATTTTTGCAAACTCTTCTTCAACTTGATGATAATATTTCTTCAGTGCTATAGACAACTGTATATATTAATAAGATAAACTAATTTAATGTTAAATTGGAGTAAGCATTTCATTTCTGATTTAAAAAAAGGAACTCTTGTGAGTAAAGAATGCTTATAAAAATAAAGAAAATCTGAAAATAAATAAAAGTGCCAAGTTCATGTAGATTGTTATCATTTTTTGGAGCTGTATTATTTAAATGGTACACAGTTTTTGTGAGTGTTATTTTGTCTATTGTAGTGTTATTCTGTCTATTGTGTGTGTTATTTTGTCTATTGTTGTTTTGTCTATTGTGAGTGTTATTCTGTCTATTGTGTGTGTTATTTTGTATAATGTTAGTGTTATTTTGCCTAATGCTAGTGTTATTTTGTCTATTGTGAGTGTTATTTTGTCTATTATGAATGTTATTCTGTCTATTGTCAGTGTCACATGCTAGCTGACTACTGTGATGGCCTTGTAGTCAATAATACAGAGACCCTGGTGATACAGCCCGCTCTACTGGAACAGGCCACCATCCGCAAAAAACCAGGAGAGGAACTGGTAACAAAGAGTCTCTAAGTTAATCTTCAAACTCAATGTAAGACAGACATCACTGGTTCTATAATTTGATTGATTGATTTTTATTTAGGGGATGAGAATACATTCAGCATACTATGGTGTGCATGTGATTGGGGAAGTCAAGGATAGGGTAAGAGGAAAGTTTTGTTGTCAGATAGTAAATGGAGAAGAATGCTTTTGAGAAATTTTTATTGATTAATTTATTATTATTGATGTAACACTTTCAAATTAAAAGGAAATCATTTACATGTACTCTTTCTGATGGCAGAGGTCCAAACAAACAGCACTTTTCATGTACTGTATTAGAGATCTCTTTTTATTACAATTAATTATATAATTTAAGCATTACCAAAGAAAACATCTGCAAAATAATGTATAATGAAGAAGATTTAGAGGAAACTTATGAATATTAGAAAAAATAACATTTCATCTACAACAATAATTAGAGTCAGAGATAATAATTTTAATATATCTGTGTTTCTGATTTTACTTGTCAGTCACCAGCTGGTCTGTGTGGGAAGATAGAGAAAGGTGATGAGGTGGTGCAGGTTGACCAGAAAACAGTGGTAATGCATCAATGAATATATATAATGATAATAAATCAGTAAAATATAGTGATAATACATCAGTAAAAACAGTGGTAATACATGTATATCAGTATAATACAATGATAATACATCAGTAAAATAAAGTGGTAATATATCCATAAAATACAGTCACTGTGGTAATACATCCGTAAAGTACAGTGGTAATACGTCAGTTAAATACAGTGATTATACATCAGTAAAATACAGTAATAATACATCAGTAAAAAACAGTGGTAATATGTAAAATACAGTGATTGTACATCAGTAAAATACAGTGATAATACATCAGTAAAATGCAGTGGTAATGAATCTGTAAAAACAGTGGAAATACATCAGTAAAATACAGTGATTGTACATCAGTAAAATACAGTGATAATACATCAGTAAAATACAGTGGTAATGAATCTGTAAAAACAGTGGTAATACATCAGTAAAATACAGTGGTAATACATCAGTAAAATACAGTGGTTATACATCAGAATCATTAAATACAGGGGTAATACATTACAATCATTAAATACAGTGGTAATACATCAGTAAAATACAGTGGTAATACATTCAATCATTAAATACAGTGGTAATACATTACAATAATTAAATACAGTGGTAATACATCAGTAAAATACAGTGGTAATACATCAGTAAAATACAGGGGTAATACATCAGTAAAATACAGTGGTAATACATTAAATACAGTGGTAATACATTACAATCATTAAATACAGTGGTAATACATCAGTAAAATACAGTGGTAATACATCAGTAAAATACAGCAGTAATACATCAGTAAAATACAGTGGTAATACATTAAATCATTAAATACAGTGGTTATACATTACAATCATTAAATACA
>PRKT01000387.1:332289-352047 GCA_003671525.1 Saccostrea glomerata
CATGAACCACTTTGACTGGAATGAATCCCCACTGATTCGAATTACTTTGACAATTAATTGTAAAAAGATTTTGTACTGGTCGAGCTATGAAGTATTCATTGCTAAGGAAAGTCTGTTGGATTGGTGTTGGTGGAATGGCTTGTCGTTTCTTTCGAATTCTACCGTAATCAAAGTAGTCATAATCTCCACCCCCGCCCCCACCCCCACCCCCGCTTCCCCCTGTACTCCCACCAGCCCTGGCAGATCTACAGGTGGTCACTGTACAGTCAAGTGCACCAGGATTTGAAAAGGAAGAACAACCACTGGTACATTCTGCTGGCGAGTTTTCATATGTGAAGTAATTTAACCATTCTCGATCGTAACCTCTCCTGTTTCTAAGTTGCTGATTTTGGAATGTTAAATTATCCATAAATCTGTTAGGAGCATGTAATCCATCCCTGCTGGTACCTGGATACCTGAACCTATCACTTATACATCTGTTGTTTGGACACTGATATCGCCACCATAGATAGTCTATAAAGCAATGGTGCATAAAGAACACTGGATCAAATGTGGCTCTCTCTACCTCTGACATCAGTCCTCCTATATATACGTGACCGGTATTATGAAGAAACTCCAGATCCGTCCCAAATCTACGGACACTATTAATTCTAAAAAGGCGTCTGACGTCAGCGTCAGATGTAAGCCGAGGTCCCAGTCCTACATTACGGATGAGTGACGAGCCAGCCACTCTCCAGTTAGCAAACGGGCCATTATTTACAAGGCCACTTCCAGTTCCTAGGAACTGAGGTGTCCACAGGACAGACTGCGTGGAGTCGCTGAGTCGGGAGTCCAGTCGCCAGTCTATGTAAGGCAGGGCCTGCAGCTGTCCACCACTCGCCTCAATAAGGGCCTCCTCATATCTGAAGTACAAAGGCAAGAGTTCTCAGCAACGTACCTCTTAGTGTAATGGAGATATAATTAATGACAAATTTCCCCCCTAAAGTCATAAAATGATAAAGCATTGAGATTAATTTTTAAATGAGCCACTTGTAATCGTCACATTGCGAAATAAGGAGGATTATTTTAATGATAACTACAGGATAATTATAAAATTCTGAGTGATGATTACTGACATAAGAAGAAACACTCTGTGCCAGCCTGGAAAATTAGGACCTCCATGAGCCGATCTTCCTACGTTGGCTTGATGGTATCTTGCTATCGTGTCGTAGTTCCGGGGCTTAATAGAGAAATGCATGCATCTTTTTACAATTCAGTAAGGTTTTTGCATGTCAGTGCTGTTATAATTTCTTTTTTGGAAATGCTTGATTATTAGAACCCCAAGCTTAAATAAAGATCAACAAATCAGAGTTATATCTTATATACATAGTTAATATAAAGAAAAATGGATAGCAATGATATAACCTCTTGATTACTATATATCTATCGTGTATGGAATGTATAAACATAACATCATCTACAAAATGAAGAGGTACTCAATCTTTTCTCTAGAATGTAATCAAAGGTTTTGTAACATTTTGCACTTGTTAGAGTCTGTGTAGTGTTTACCTGAAAAATTCTTATACTACGAAGTTCTCTGACACATTGAATGATATTAAAGAAATCTTATTAAAGAATAGTGTCAACGAATTGGAGAGTATTGAGTACTTACAGAGCTCCTGGACTTGAGGGACCTGACAGCGTTATGGTAGATGGTCCTGTCTCCCTCGGATAGACTCCTGTACTCACGACGTCTACGTCTGTTGGTTTGACGCTTTTTACGACGATCGAGAAACTTCCCTAGTAGTTCTCCGATGTAGTCTAACTCGGGCTGAGTCATGTTGTGACAATTTATCCCAACATCTACAATAGGAAAGGAGTGTTTGACAAACTGTATATTTATCTAGGTTGTATGGTATCAAGCTTAATGTTGAACCACTCCAAAATCTTGTCTTATAAGAAGCTACAAGAAGAAATAAAGATGTGGAAAAGACTGTAACGTACTTCTAGTACGTTATTTAACGCCAAAGATACCCGGCATGAACAAGGGTTAAATCTTATTACGGCAAAAAAAAAACGTCATCGCTAACTCCTGTCATTGAAAACTTGAGTACGTTTGAACGAACCTGACCACATATAACGCATTAAGCAGGTTGCTGATAGTTTTTCTGCCGGAAGTTGTTGGAAGTAAGTCTCATTAGAGAAGGTTCGGAAACAGTTAAACAAACTGTCGGGTAGATGGTAAGGTTGTACCTTGGCCTGAATTCTTAGAGCACAGAATAACAGAAACAGCAACAAAAATGGTACCTGTAATTAAATGCATAATTATATTTTCATTGTTATAGGATATACTATAAAAAATAAATTTGCTGAAATCTTTCTGACTTATCAATTAGTTATATTCGTTTAATGAATTGACTTATAAAATTGCATTTATACATCTCCACAATTAAACTTGTCATGTTTTATTTCGATCTTTTGTTCGTTGGGTTGTTTTAGATTAAATTGTCAACATTGATTTTAATTTCAGTATTTTTTGTCTTAACTTTTTCATAAACGATTGGTAAAGCACATTTGATTTCAAACAAACTATTTGTGTTTTTTACCCAAAAGTGATGTCCTCCCATGTTCAGTGCATCTGAGTCCCAGATAGAAATCAGTAACAAAGATATACATGTATACAAATATTGATCCTTATATCCGAGGAACTTCAAGGGAAATGTTTGTTATTGAAAGAAAGAGGCCCAAAGGTTATGATATTTGAAGACGCGGTTACTTAGTTATACACCCTTAAAACCGAAGCAGAGGTTATTATTTTAAGATCATCAGATTTTTTTTTTATTATCAATTTGCATGGGAAAAAATCAGTATCTATAGAATGCCCGAACAAATCCCCAGTGATATATTGCGGGTAAACTCAACTCGCCACTAGTGGTTAGGTTGGAGCGTCTCCTAGAGAGTCCAGAAGTAAGAAGTTGATCCTTACGTCGCGGGTTCGAATCCCACTGTGGGTTTTGCAGTAGGTATTGACACGAAAAAGATCCCTCGCTGCTAAATGGCCCTAAGTGCCGAGTAAAGTATGGCAAATAGATGGGGGCAAGAAGAGGAACAGAAAATAGAATATATCTGTACGTGAACATATTAGTCTGCAATTAATTGTTAAAATGCGTAATTCCCTCATTCAAACAAATTCAACAGGCACAATACTTTAGATTCTTGAATAATTAAACTGCTCTGGTGGTTTTTGAATGATATTATATGACACTACACTGTTTTTCCTCTATCAATGCATCTACCATGGAAAAGGGTTACTCTGCTCTTGTAGAAATCTACGTAGTTGTGAACTTTTTTGACATGTTTGGTTGAAATTAACCATTTCCTTCTAGACAACCTGATCTTTCCAGACAACAATTCAGTGTAGAAAACTCAAGGCTCAAAAGGGACGGGGGGAAATCACGAGTTAGTTATAAATATCAAAACTTAACAAAAAGAATCACTATGAGGATAAATATGACATAAATTAATATTTTGAAAGTAGAATATTGATCGTGATAATATATCTTCCTTGTGTCAAGATTGCCCACTTTGAACCTTCTAATATTAAACAAAAACATTGAGTTCCATGGTACTGCAGTATTTCCGCATGTTAGGCAAAACTCGCGAAAGGTTGCTCCGCCGTCCTGTATTACATATGTACTATTACAGAGTATACATAAAGAAACATCCCTAGACGGGTTGTTAAACTTTCAGATTTTCCATCACAGTTCACCTTGTTTTTCTCCAAATATCTAAAGGACATTGAACGTTAATAAGCAGAGGACAGTAGAAACTAAATGATGTCGGAGACAAACGCTCTCTTTTTCATGCAAGGAAATGGTATAATCTCGTATACGTCCATAAATTTTTTCGACGGATAATTTTGTTTATCAGTATGAATTTTGTACGACGATACGCAATCAAATCTCAATTCATAATAATTAGGCATATAAAACTTTTAAAAATAGAATTTTAAAAAATGTAAAATGATGCAATGTTAATAAGGATATATAAAATAAAATTTATAGGGAAGTAAGCATTTATTAAATAATATTCAAATACAAACCAAACGGAGAATATATATGATGTACGGCAGCTTACAGACGATCCGGGAAGTAGCTACTTTTATATATTTTGTTAACATAAGAAATGTTTCTTTGTTTGCTTGTTATTCTACACTCTTACTTGTGTCGGTTTTTATGCAGCGGTGCTTTTATGTAACTGATCTCATATTTTCATGACTTGAAGTGTTGTTTCATGCGATAAATGTCCTCTCCTCTACTCCCCCAAAAGTCGTCTGATACTAAATTGGCATGTACTTTATCTTATTATTTAATCCTCCTGAATGTGCTTTCTGGCAGCAGATTTTATAAAATGGATGTTATTAAAAACACTGTATTTTATAACAGGGAGGAGATAGTGACTGACGAAAAGGATGATGGGAATGATACAGACAGTGACGTCTTCAGGAGCGGATCTGAGTCTCCCCAGTTCTCCCTTCCGGTTATCACAGATCCCAAACAGCGCCGCGCCACCGTCAGCGGTGGATCACCGACCCTCAGTCGCACTCTCCTGGGGATAGAAGACCCAGACACGCCCACCAGACCGAAATCGTTCACTGTGGCCTCGGCCGACTTACCGCCAGCTGAATACAAAGACATAATGGGCAAGTTTTTTTCATCTTCATACATGTATTCCAAGCGAGGTTAAATTCTCAAAACAAATGGAGCAGAGGATAGAAAATTTTACGATCATTTATATGTCGTCATTCTATTTTGTACTCCCTTTACAGGAGAAGACAGTAATCTAGCCAAACTGGGAGGTGGTAGTGGAAAGATAGGGAACGCTCAGCAGAAGCGACAGGACTACAAGACAGGCAAGACCTCCCCCCAGTCTCTAGAGTTCACAGTCAAGAAGCCGGTACCTATTGTCCAAGAACCCAAGTCTGAAATATCAACACCCAAATCAGCTAGTGAAGAACAACAGAAAACTTTCCAAGATTTGTTAGATCAAAAGAAAGTTCTAGACTTATTAGAGGTACCCTCTAGATTTCAAAATCCCAACAGGCAGACAGCAGACAGTGTGGAGGAAGTAGAGAAACCAGAATGTATGTCTTCACCATCATCAACTGATACCTTAACTGACCACTCCGAGAAGAATGGCGCAGAGGAAGAGGCAGACAATGGACATCAAGAAAAAAGTCCAGCTAAAGAGACCAGCAGTGCTGAGAAGGACCAGAAGGGCTCGGAGGCCATTGATTGTACAGACAGAAGTGAGGAGGATACCACTCTTGTTACTGTTATTCCAGATCCCCACACTGAGAATTCATCTGGGGTAAGTCTGCACACGGTTGAGGCACATTTGGATACAAGTGAACAGTGGCCTTTATCCCTGATGCCTAAAACTGCTCCACAAAATCTGGATGCCTCTTATGTTGATATGCGAAAACCCATTAGAAATATGGCTTTCTCCTCTGTTGCTACCTCTACTAGAGAAAAGAGTGAACCCCAACTGATGAAAATTCGAAAAATTGACTCTTTTATAGAAGGAGGGGTATGTAACATCATTATGTTACGGTGATGGGTAACAAGTATTAACCTGATATAAAAGTTGACTAATATTTAACATGTATCCAAGAGATAGTTGACTAATATTTAATATTTATCCTAGAGATGTCTAGACATAAAAATTGTTTTCTTGATAATCAGTATTTCATAACATAACACTAAACAAGAACGGATTTCCCCCTCTCTTTTTTTCAGAGTAAGCACGGGTTAATGAATTATGCTGTTTTTCAGTGTTCTATTTGCATTTTCGCTACTGAAGAGCAGCATACTCAACTATTTTCTTCGATTATTTGACAATTTTTTTGTTGTAATTTAATATGCCTAATATTTTCTCTGTATGATTTACGCTCAAATGATGGGCACGTAATATTTTACGTAGTCCGTTGCCTCTTATAAAGAAAATGTGTAACGTGTATATGCTTTCTTTATTTTATAATTTTTAAATGTAATTTTCAAAAAAGAAACATTGATCATTTATCCATAGCACAACAGTTCATGTGATTTGAGCATTGACTTATCATCATTTACTTATACATTCTTGAAGTATTATTGAAATTATACGTATAGTCTGGTTTTATATTGTATTTGTATCTGATTTTTATTTTTTTGGTAAATGACAATGTACGTAATTTATGAAACGATCATTGCTAACAATCTTTGCGTACTTCCTCGTTGTCATTTACTTAACTGAAATGATAACATTGTATTTTTTGTTCTATTTGTAGAATCGGGACAAAAAAGTCGCTTTTTCTGAGTCAACAAAACAGGAGGAAAATGTCAGGTAAATTTCATTATTGTTATGAAGTGATATACATGTATAGTTTAGTACATGTATCTTAATCAATCGTGGAAAGGCTTAACAAAACGCTTCCTTGACATCATTTTACTTTAGCCATGTTTATGATTTTCTTATCCAACATATTAAGAAATGTTCTCGACGATAAAGAACAACCACTGAATAAAATTTAATAAGACTTTCACACTCCTACACAAAATCTGATATTATATATTTGGAAAAAATGACCATTATACTCACATTAGGGTTGCGCAGGGCGGGGGTTGTGAACTCCGTGCGCAGAGTGCTTTTTTTCTTGATCTTCTTTGATAATTAAATTAAAATTGAGAAATACTGTGATTGCTCTCTGTTGATCTGAAACAAATTTGACATCGATATTTTCAGACGTCTTCACTGTATATTACTTATTAGATAACATTATGTGTTTGTTTCTAAAGAATTTATGGAAAAACTTTAGGCAAGAGAGCACTAAACGAGACTGCTGTTGTGTTCCCTGTTTTGTTGATGTCCTCTAATCTTTATTTATATTTAAAGAAAATGGAGTAACACAAGCCTTTCTAATAATTGGTTTTGTGCCCTTTCAGATGATTTTTAATGAATTAGCCCTTTCTTTCCGTATTCTGTGAGATTTTATCAATGTAAAATAGAGCGACGAGAATGAACAGTTACCTAAATACTCTCTCCCTTGAAGGCACTGAAAGGTTAGGTCAAGTGTGTATCATAGAAGAATTGAAACTGATTTGGACTGAGAAACTGTTCTTCCTGTTATACTATTAAGTATACATTTGTTTCCTCTTGGTTAATTTACGTGTATTTCTGTTCACTCATCAGGGAATTTAATTGTCTAAAAAATAAAATGAAGGATGGCAGAGAATTGGATCTGTAAGTGAACAAAACAAAGATTTTATTATTTTTCCTATTTATTTGTTTATTTTAATATCATTATTTTTCTTTCTTCCTTTTTTTTTATTTTTTTTTCATTTATTTAAGAATTTGTATCCACTTAACTCTCTCCTCATTATGTCTGTTCGCTAGGATTTGTTATGCCTGATTCCAAAAGTTTAAGATAAAATTAGATTAGATACTTGGCGATTTGTTACATTTTAATTTATATTTAATACTATTAATATGTCGGTCTTGGTTAACATACAACAAGATAACAAAATGCATGGACATTTTTATGATACATTGTATATTATAAAATTAAAGTGGTTAATCATAAAATGGACGTAAAGATTTTAACTAGTACTTTATTTTTTTTAATGTGGGTGATAATTGACCATACTTGTTTCGTGATTATCGTTTCAACCGTCAAATACTAGAAATTTTAATATATTTTTTTTTCGTGTCTGGTTTGTGTATACACTTGATTCCACCAAGGATTAAGATTTTTATCCTTTTCAAAAATGAAAATTTAAGAGTGTTAATTTTAGTAATAGAAAGAGAGTATGTTAAGTTGTATTAAATCAATTTTTTTGAGAGTTGGTATCAAATGTTTTCTGTATCTTCAATCGTTTCTGTATCTTATTATTTTAATTTAAGAATTGTTAAAAAAAAAGTAAGACAAATCGACAAATCTTCACAATAACTTATTATATGTAAAATAAATTTGATATGAATGATTTTACTACTCTTTTTAAATTATTAATGATATTTTTCTTATTGACTAGTTACAAGACAATCGTGGTGGGCGGAGTTGTTCAGAAAATTCCCGTCACAAATGAGGTTCGTCTACCACTATAGCTATCCTGTTATAGCCACTACTATAGGAACATTTGATCACACACACCAACACGCACAATAAGTAATACTTCTACAGGCCTACTTAATATAATTATACCCTTAAAATCCACTCAGGCAGTTACATTACAACCACTCAGTCTCATAACCACCCATATCCACAACATTGTTTTACGATAATACAGTCTATTATCATTAAACACTATCGTACCTCCACTTAAGGCTTTTTGATTTAAAAACTTTTTTTGTATCCATCTTTTCAGCCTGCCGTTGTCATGAGACATAAAAAGAAACCAAAACGTGTCGGCAAGTATTTCTGTTAAAATTCTTGGTTTTTGGGATGTGTTTTAACTGCAAGATAGTGTGTCAATCGACTAAAGTATCTATAGAATGTTGGGTTGGTGGGGGGGATTTGCAACTTCCAGGCAGTTATAAATATTACTAGATCTGTTATAATTTATCACTCCGTTATTATAAGTAGATAATAATCTTTTTACATTTGACTACAGCTAAATCGTGGGATCTTTTGGCTCCATAGGTTGCAGATTAGAAGTACCTAGTACACGATTGTCTGTCTAGCTGTATGTCCTTCTACAAAAATTCCTTCAAAATTCTCTTCTTTTTGCGGCCGATTTCGTTCAAACATGGATCACAAATATCTAGAAAAAATATGATTCTCATAGAAATTCTGTACATCACAGTTGATTTTTGATGACAGATACTTTCTACAAATAGACATGACAATGCTGATTTTAAGAATTCGTATGAATAGGTAACACATGTGTCATTTTTATGTTTTAAGATCGTCGAGTGAGTTGTAAGGATCTTGGTACTGGGGACTGTGAAGGCTGGCTGTACAAGAAAAGAGACAAAGGAGGCTTCATGTCAGGACACTGGGTGAAGCGCTGGTGTGTCATCAAGCAGTATAACATGTACTTCTACAGAGACGTGGAGGTAAACTCCCCTACATACAGCACTGGTATACAACATTGTAGAGAGCCTTAACAATGTCCATCCTTACATAATCCACTCTTGTATAGAACATGGTAGGCAGTCTTAAAATAAGCCCTATAGTCCGAAATATCTGACGTTTTCCAGGCTTTTTCTACGATTTTGATATTTTATGTGCCAGGAAAACGTCATAACCAGCGCAATTTCAAAAACTTGAAATTTTACCGTCTAAAACTGCTGATTTTCGATACTTGCGAACTAAATTTAAAGCCGAACATACAATTTATCAATGGCACTATGCTTCTTTCACTTACCGATATCAATGAAAAGAAATATAACTCCATATTTCGATACTTGTTTTTGCAAGAAAGTAAAATACAAGGAAATAAATACAAAACTAGACGATGTAATAAGATGTTTTCACTGGACTGTATTTTTTTTAACAAACCATAATGAATAATGAAGACATTGTGTACTATTGATAAGTTGTGAATTCAGCATTTAATTCGGTTCCCAAATATCGAAAATCATACCGGTTTCCAGTTTTCGTAATGACGCCGGTTCTAACGTTTTCCTGGCACATATAACATCAAAATCGTAAAATAAGCTTAGAAAACATCAGATATGTCGGACTATGAGCCCCCTACATTTATATAGCATCTTTTAGTGTAGATAGTCTTAACAATGAGCCCTTCCCCCTACATATGGTTCAAGATACAACGTGCATATGGTAGACTGTTTAAACATAGTACATTGTACAATGTATTATATATTTAATGTTTTATAATGTTTGTGTTCATAATACAATTTATAGTTATTAAAGTCCTCTCTTAATATGATAAGGAATTATAGACAACAAAGTAGATATAGTAATTATGCTCTGTGTATAGGGTGAGCCATCCTTCATAAAATAGTTACACTGTACCATGTCCCTGTTAACTAACAGAAACATCTATCACGATGTTTGAAGTCTCGTCCTTTGTAGGATCTGAAGGCAGAAGGAGTTTTACATTTGCCAGCATTTCAAGTTTCTCCTGCACCTGAAGTCAAAACCAAAAAATAGTGAGTACATTTAACTGTGGGGAGATTAAGCAATATAGTAGAAACAAAATTAAGCCGACCATCTTAAGTTGTTCATTTGTTACTGAAATCACATACTAGAGCTTTGATTGATAACTTTTTAAGCCGAGTTGGCACTATTTCAACCATATTTCGGAGAAAGTTTGTTTTGAAGCACTTTATTTACTGAAATCTCTTCATTATGAAAAGCTCTCAAAATTTGTAAATTTTATAAATATTGAACCAAGCATTGTAGTTCTGATAATTCAGCTTATTATTATTTGAAACTTTCAAATTTAGTTAAGTTGTTCCAATCTTACTTCTTTTAACCAAAAAAGAAATGATTGTAAATTGCTATATATACAAAAATGTTTTATTTTAAATAAAGATTATAGCCTGCAAAAGATTTCAACATACAATTATTAACATGAGTGAAAACTTCTTGGAGGGACGTAATTCAAACATGCACTGAATTACAAGTAAATCAATATCATAATTATTCTAGCGATTTAATGTACAACAATCTATCGTTTTTGAAGATAAAATTATATCCAGGGCCGAATTTCTGTGTTTTGGATTAATATGTAGTTGTCAACATCTTTTATCCAAATAATTTACATCAAGTGTTGGCCTTAAAAACTCATTTTACAAAATGTCATTTTTTTTCTTTCTCTCGATACTACTCGCCCTCAAATTTTTCTTGGTCATTATTGGCACAGCTTAACTGAATTTGATCGTCAAGCGATTCCACTTAAAAATGGTTTTCTTTAAAAATCTAATCATGTAATACTAAAAACTATTTTACATATTTTTATATGAAGTGGTTGGATTAAGATTAATTTAATGACATATGTATGATGTACTGTCACCTTGCCATTGGTTGAATTTAGAGAGTCATGATGCATTGAATGAAAGCGTTTATCATCTTTATACATATTTATTTTTCAACCTGAAGTCCCTTGTAAGTAGTTAATGTTGTCAGTTGTCGTTCTTTTTGTCCTCTGTCAATTTTTATAAGAGATCGCTTTTGTTGCATGAAACATTTTCTCTTCAGCAAAGTGGCAAAATTGCACGTTCTTCGTGTACTGCATGTTCTTTCGAATTCGTTTTACTAGTATCCTGTTTTTTTCTTTGCCATTGGTAATCAAAGCCTTCGATAATCTTACCAACGTTACACGTTGTACAAATGTCATTTTATATGTGATGTTTTACTTATTCAGAAGCTATTATTTGAAAGCAGTTTGTTATCATGATTATTTATGAATTAGATGGGGTTTTATTTGGTCCAAGAAAAGGTCTTCGTAGTCATTCAATTTTGTTGGATTCATTTTTTTTTATCTCAAGATTAACCCATATACATGTAAAATATGCTTTATTTTCGCAGTGTTTATTAAGGGTTTCAGAGTTTTTAGGGGTGGGAGATGCATGAAGATCAATCATATATCCCCACTACACGCGTTGTTAACATTTTTATTTCTAATGCTGATATATATAACATCGTCTTTAAACTATCCATTTCATATATTGAATGCAAGCTTAAAGTAATAAAATTCACTATTTCTATTCTTAATTTATTGACTTTTAATAAATTTTTAACATCCAGGGACACCGTGCATTTAAATGCAAGTTTTTCTTTGCATATAGCATTGTAGCTATTATTGGCATAAAATTGAATCTAAGAACTGTTCAACAGCTATTTTTTTTTTATACTAAAAACGCTTGTATAATTTCACACCTTTTCTCAGATTTAGATTTTATATATTTTCATCCTTTATTCTTTTCTTTAAAAATGAAATTGTTGTAGTGTATATTATATCCCGTATTTATGCATTTTCATATGTTCAAATGCTTTAAAGAATATACGCATTTTGTTTTGTTCAAATACTCATAAAGACAGTATAGATTTAAAGCTTTCTCATCATATCGAAATTTCAAAAAAATGTCTTGGTTCTTTCTATCTCCTTTGAAAAGCGCTTGATTTGCTTACACAAATTGGAAAAAGTTGTACTCCTCTGTTGTTGATGTTCACTGTTTGTCTTTCTTTACAGTGCGTTCAAAATTCATAATGCTGGAACATCATTTGTTTTTGCCTCGGAGCGACAAGAAGATATGAAAAAGTAATGTTGATATTCCTGTGATAATTTTATCATTTTTATATACTGCCTACTTTTATCAATAACTGTCAACAAAACACACAAGCACAAGTACAACCTTAAAAACACACAAGCACAAGTCAACCTTAAAAGATATGTCATTAAGTTTCTAGATTCTCAAACAATAACTTAGTAAGTTACAAACAATTAACTGTTGGACATTGTTAGTGGACACTGGTCTATAAGTTATGAGACCCCTCATTTTTTCTATTTTAAATGCATTCACAATGGACAAGAATTGTGGGTATTGTCAAAGTTCAAAATCTTATTAGTTTAATTACAAGAAATGTGATAACGTTAGGTTTCTTTGTTTTAGATGGATGAATAAGATGGGATTAGCTGCTATATCCTTCTCTCCTCCTAGGGTAATCAAACAAGATCAGACTAAGACCAGTAAGTGTGACCTACTGACGGCCGCTAACGTGGCCATATTGCGATATATATAACTCAGCATTCATGGTCACATTGCCTCCCACTCTGTGATTATTACATAAAAACAGCAGTGCAATCTACCTTAAATGTTACCAAATTGGTATTTGATAGATTGGTCTATAATGACACTTTGAAAGCAAATTAAAAGATATATATTCAGTTAAATGTGAATTACTAATTAAAAAAAGCTTTTTGCATGTACTTATACGGAAAAAATCTGGCCTATAGATATACAGCATTTTGAAAATAATTATGCGTTTAAATAAAGCGTACACTTGCAACGCATTTTGAATGTTATGAGAAAAATGGCCTACGATGACGCAGCATTTTAAATATTAAAATACAGAGACACATGGTTAGACAGTCAATTGTTTTTTATTCAGTGAAATGTGGTCTATAGTATCAAAGCTTTAAAAGTAACATACGAAGAAATGTGACCTTAATTAAGTTATACAGCATGCTGAATACCGGGTATTACTTATTCGTAAAAGTTATGTCTATAGACAAACAGCATCTTTAATGTTGTAATGCAATGAAATTGTGGCCTATATATGCGGATGAATGCCGATAAAGTTGTAAGTAAGCCCTTTATGAAGTAATATAATATTGTATATATACCAGATCTGCACGGGTGATTTACTCAGGATACATTCCTATAGTTATGTTACAGTAACTTATATTTAATCTTGGTGGATGTCAACGTAATTAAATACTATAAAATTTCATACATATGAATCTAATTGTAATCTTTTTGGATCTTTGTGTTACTTCATACGGAAAAAGTGACATACCTCCGATTTAAGCAGTGACAACACTTGCTTTTGGATTGCAATTCAGAGATCCTTCATCGGAGGATTATTGGTAGGGAAATAACTATAAATGTTTCCATGCTAAGAGTTTTCGGAAGTATTGTTAGTGAAGTTTGTGATCTCTGTATCCTTTTAGCTCACCCGACCTGAAAGCTCAATGAGCTTTTCTGATTAACGTTGTCCGTCGCCCGTCCGACTGTAAACTTTTCACATTTATCAACTTCTTCTAAAGAACCACTGGACCACTTGATACATAGCATCCTTGGATGAAGGAGACTTTATAGTGAGGATTTAAATTGTGTATGAACAATATCTAAAACGAGGTATATTATTGACAAACAAGTTGATTAAACACGAATATTAACAGTCTCGTATAAAGTCATCATTACGTAAGTTCTTTGGTCGATACAATGACCTTTTAGCAAATGCAATTTATCATTGAGTCAAACGCTGACTGACGTTTTTCATACTAATTCTTAGTCCATTATTTATACACTGAATTAGCTGAATTAACGACGGATTTTCCGTTATTTCCCGATCATGACAAGGAGCACAAGGCGGGTCTGACCGGTCAGCAGGTGATGCTTACTCCTCTATGGCACCTGATCCCACCTCTTTAGAGGTTCGTGTTTGCTCTGCTCCTATTTTGTATTGTTTTATGGACTTTGATATTAAAAATTGATAATTATCTCCATATCCTTCATTGTTCAAATCATGACCCTGGGGACAGAGTTGTACCACAATAAGGAATCCAAGTTTTTTCATTGAAATTTACCAGGTAGGAAAAATCTTCTCAAGAATATTAACTTGACCAGCAAAGCTGAAAGTTACGTGGAAGCATTCCAGGGTAGTGTTGATTCTAAATTGTTTAAAGAAATCATGATCTCTGATGAAGGGCGGTGCCACAATAGGGAATCCAAGTTTTACATCGAAATATATTGGAATAATCTTTAAAATCTTTTCCTCAAAAACCACTGAGCCAGAAAAGCTGAAAAATATGTGGAAGCATCCTTGAGTAGTGTAGATTTTAAATTGTTCATGGCTCCTGGTGGTAGGATGGGGGTAACTAAAGTTACAACAAAAAAGGGGGTTAATCTGTTTCAGAACAGCATTGCCAAAGTTACTAATGTGAGCGATGTGGCCCATGGGCCTCTTGTTCATAATAATTTGTGAATCTTATCATTTAAAGACCTAGCACAAATTGTCCCTACTTAGAAACATGCTGAACAATTAACATTTTGTATCAAATTTTTTTTGGTTTCTAGATGAATATTACAGTGAGAGTTCTGATGACGAATTTCATCCGTCTACAGC
Source organism: Saccostrea glomerata (assembly GCA_003671525.1). Classification (NCBI taxonomy): domain Eukaryota; kingdom Metazoa; phylum Mollusca; class Bivalvia; order Ostreida; family Ostreidae; genus Saccostrea; species Saccostrea glomerata. The sequence continues at coordinate 347,126 of PRKT01000387.1, forward strand.
AAGCAGTATGGAGTCACTTAACAGTGTAGGACAGAGCACCGGTAAGTATGAAGTCACTTAACAGTGTAAGACAGAACACCGGTAAGTATGAAGTCACTTAACAGTGTAGGACAGAACACCGGTAAGTATGAAGTCACATAACAGTGTAGGACAGAGCACCGGTAGGTACGGAGTCACTTAACAGTGTAGGACAGAGCACCGGTTAGTATGGAGTCACTTAACAGTGTAGGACAGAGCAACGGTAAGTATGAAGTCAGATAACATTGTAGGACAGAGCACCGGTAAGTATGGAGTCACGTAACAGTGTAGGACAGAGCACCGGTAAGTATGGAGTCACTTAACAGTGTAGGACAGAGCACCGGTAAGTATGGAGTCACTTAACAGTGTAGGACAGAGCACCGGTAAGTATGGAGTCACTTAACAGTGTAGGACAGAGCACCAGTAAGTATGGAGTCACTTAACTGTGTAGGACAGAGCAGCGGTAAGTATGGAGTCACTTAACAGTGTAGGACAGAGCACCGGTAATGTCGGAGTCACTTAACAGTGTAGCTAGGACAGAGCACCGGTAAATATAGAGTCACTTAACAATGTAGGACAGAGCACCGGTAAGTATGAAGTCACTTAACAGCGTAGGACAGAGCACCGGTAAGTATGAAGTCACTTAACAGTGTAGGACAGACCACCGGTAATGTCGGAGTCACTTAACAGTGTAGCTAGGACAGAGCACCGGTAAATATAGAGTCACTTAACAATGTAGGACAGAGCACCGGTAAGTATGAAGTCACTTAACAGCGTAGGACAGAGCACCGGTAAGTATGAAGTCATTTAACAATGTAGGACAGAGCACTGGTAAGTTGACCTGAAAGGGCTGAACGAAGATGTGCTGACTTAGCATTACATGTAACCCACAACATTCAATTTGCAAGGCATAGGGTTTTTAAATTGTTAATATTTTATCGAAAACCGTTGTATCTTTCCGCTGGTTATAAATAAAAAAGTGACTTTCTGTGCATTTTTTCTATATAATCTAATTGTTTTTTGTTCTACAGAAACCATGATTACTAGTTCAGGAGAGATTTCCAGAAGTGCGGGTGATTTGACTCGACTTATGGATAATATTCACAAGGAACAGCTAACTTTTGACGGCAAGGACAAGAGGAAACAGAGAACTAGTGCTATATTACCACAGGAAGGACTTTCAAACGAAATAACTGTTGATGGTATAGAGAAGCTCAAACGGAAACATTCATTAATGCGAACATTAAAGGTGAGGACAAACAATACAGTAATGTCTCTCTTGTCGTAAAACATTTTGCAGGTATTACAAATATCTTGCTAATAAAAATATTTGATATTTAGATTCATGTTTTTATTTACAGGCAAAAGAATTGGAGCTTCAGGAATTAGAAAATTTACTTAAAAGTGAAAATAAAAAAGCTCTCCTTCGTAGTTTTAAGGAGGATCACTCAGATGCCATGTGACGCTAAGGGCCGCGCCATTATTTTCACGGAGTTCTCGCAGTTATCTTTGATAGCAGGATTGAAACCAAAATTTTTTTTAGTAAAAAATGAATTAATGACTATCAAATTCCGGAAGAAAAACAAGAGAGGACCCTCCAAATAATGGAAATGGAGGACATCACGTTAAAAATTTGTAATGGGAATTTCCTTGTACATATACTGTTAATTTCTGCACTTAATGTTAATTGGTCAATGTGTTGTGCTTATATTATTTTGTAAGTTTTTATTTAGGATTGTGATATATAAATAAACATATGTTGTTCTTTTGTAACAAAGTGACAAGTGACAGTTACAGTTACAAAAGGAAAGTAATGAAACCTTGGAATATTTTCCGTTCTCCCTCCTTTTTGGAAAGTTGGGGGCTTAGTAGGAAAGTAGATCAACAGATTTTTGATGATATTAATGCCGAATTATTTCTAGGCTAGGCCAGAATACATTTTTTTCCAAATGGAAAAAGAAATAAATTACAGGGCTCATGGTGTTTTGCTATTTAGTCATAGCTTGTATTTGGTTCTTGGACAAAAACTTGGTTAAATATCACTGTATTGTTTGCATCTTGTTCAAAATTATCCCGAGCCTTTGTCTGTCAAGCTACCAAATCAGTAAAGTATGTAAAGAAACCATGCCACATGTTTTTCTTTTTGTTTTTTCTTTACAGTACACATGAATAAAGATGATAAAGCATTTAGAGTGAGAAAACAGATGCTAAAAGATGTGTACCTTTCAATAATGACCAAGATGAACTATATGGAGATAACGAACAGTATTCAAGCTCAAAAGTCCAGTAAATACAAAATTGGAGCAGAGCAAACACACCAAAACATCAGAGGTGGGTTCAGGTGCCATGAAGGAGTAAGCATTTCATGCGGACCGGTCACACCCGCAGTGTGCTCCTTTTCATGATCAGGAAATAAAGGAAAATCTGTCGACGATTCAGTGTAATGGCCTAACAATTAGTCAGAAAAACGTCAGTCAGCATTTGACTGAATGATAAATTGTACTGGCTGACCAAAAAAAAAACCTCAGTAAGCATTTGACTCGATAATAAATTGTATTTGCAGACAAGTTCATTGTATCGACCATAAAATTTACGAAATGATGACTTTAAACGAGACTGCCGATAATCTTTCTTCATCAACTTATTTGTCAATAATTTACCTCTTTTTAGAAATTGTACATACGTAGAGCATGCTCTTGCGTTTCGAATCAACTGAAAAATATACACCCCGTAAGCAGGTGATGAGGGTATTTTACTGCAAAAGAAAGAGAGGTTGACGACTGAAAAATTGTAGTCATCACATTTAGCATAAAGCTTGGCACGTAAAAACACGTAACAAGAAGTCTGTGAGCCAATGCTAACTAGTAATACCCTCGCTCTGATGTTAATATACACTATCTTGTTAATATACTCGTTCAATTACGTGTTCAATTAAGTTCAATTACGGGCAGATGCACAGATAAATAGGAAGTTGACATCAGATTCATATAAAAATAAAAAGGAAAATTATATCAGGAGTGAACAAAAATAAATCCCACTGTATGGCATGTCTCAAAAAATAAAGTACTAAAATTATTTCAAGCATCTACAATGAACAGTTGATGAGAAAAATGCAACGAAATTTTGTTATGTATGAAATGGACAGACGCACGGATAAAAGGGAAGCTGACATCGGATTTGAATAAAAATGAATCCCACCACATGGTATGCCTCAGGAAAGATTGTGTTAAAATTTCAAGCATCTGCGATGAGTAGTTGCTTAGAAAACTGCGACCAAAAATTTGTTACGGAGAGACGGACAGACACAGCGCCCTCTTCTTCGGAGCGGAGGTATAATGATAGCATTTCACACTCGAAGACAGCAACTTTTATTTTACGACAACTACTCGTAGAGGCAACTTGAAATTGAAAGACGACAACTAATTACACTCAAAGAAAGCAACTCTTACTGTGAGAGAGCAACTCCTATTCAAAATTTAAATTAGTAATTCATACTCAAGAAGAGAAACTCTTTCGGTAACAGAGGAAGGCCTCTTTAGGAGGACAACTCACACTTTAATGTCCACGCTGCATTAATCTCTTACCAGAGAGTCCGCTTGGCATCTCTGTCAAAACTTTAAAATAATTTGACTTGTCCTATATTTTCATTTGACACGCTTGCGTTTTTGCTGAGAAAAAACTGTTCAGTGTTTCAAGAAAATTTACTCTTAAAAAAATTGTGAATGCACCATTAGAGAAAACCGAAATACCTTATCAAAAAATATGTTACCAGATGAAATGAACAAACTGATTAATGAGATTACAGTGTAGTGTGAACTGAAACGTAATCATTCTACAGAATATTGTTAAAATCATGCTCACATTTTTAAAGAACAATTTTCTTTTACCTTCTACAAACTAAACAAAAGATGCTTTAGCATGCGTCGTTATCGAAGAAGGTCGTGAAAGGCCAATCATTATGATGGCGTTTCAGGGCGTTCTTGAAAAAGAATGTTCGTAAAAAAAAGAATAGTTTTAAATTGCTATTTTTAAGCTTTAAAGTGCATTAGGGCTGGTTACTGGCCAGAGATTTTGTATTGCAATACAATAGTTTTCAACTATGATAAGTATAGCCAAAGAGGAGAAAAAATTACAGTTGTGCATTGAAATACATCCATACAACAGCTTCTGTTGTAATGTTTTGGTTAATCAAAAACCTTTCTGACAACGTTCTTAGCTCACCTGAGCCAAAGGCTCCACTGAGCTTTTCTGATCAAAATTTGTCCGTTGTCTGTCGTCGTCGTCGTTGTTGTCGTCGTTGTAAACTTTTCACATTTTCGTCTTCTTCTCAAGAACCACTGGGCCAATTTCAACCAAACTTGCTACAAAGTATCCTTGGGTAAAGTAGATTCAAGTTTTTTCAGATGAAGGGCCACGCCCTTTTCCAAGGGGAGATAATTATGAATTAGAGAAAAATTAATGTCAATTAAAAAAAATCTTGTTCTCAAGAATCACTGGGCCAGGAAAGATGAAACTCATGTGGAATCATCCTCGGGTAGTGTAGATTCAAGTTTGTTCAAATCATGACCCCCGAGGATAGGGTGGGGCCAAAATGGCCAATCAAAGTTTTACATAGGAATGTATGGGAAATATCTTTAAAAATCTTCTTCTTAAGAACCACTGGGCCAGGAAAGATGAAACTCATGTGGAATTATCCTCAGGTAGTGTAGATTCAAGTTTGTTCAAATCATGACCCTCGGGGTTAGGGCGGGGCCAAAATGGTCGATCAAAGTTTTACATAGGAATATATGGGAAATATCTTTAAAAATATTCCTCTCAAGAACCACTGGTCCAGGAAAGATGAAACTCATGTGGAATCATCCTCAGGTAGTGTAGATTCAAGTTTGTTCAAATCATGACCCCCG
>PRKT01000387.1:356353-388358 GCA_003671525.1 Saccostrea glomerata
GCCATAAATAATGACAACTCACCCAAAAGGACATCGAAAGCGGGGGACCACAATTCTTTGAATTCTATTGTGTCCTTCTTGCAATTTTTTAAAGGCAGGACAGATTTTCATGTCATATTTCATATTTCTACATTTTGTAATTTTCTTGTATATCGCATTTAAAATTTTTCACTATTAAAGGCATCGTCAGAAACCCACGGGTGATCTCGTCTTTACTCACACCCGTGGGCAAATTAGCTGAAATATCGCCGTAAAATATGCTAATTTGTTGTTTTAGTCAACCAATCAAAAAGTTGGAACTCTTCAATTTTGAAGAAATTCCCTAACCCTGAAAATATGTTTATTACTTCACAATTTATGGTAAGTATTTTGACGCTCGTTAAAATGTGCGAAGTTTGATTTAAAACAATGCATGTCAATTCCTACAGGTCACTGACATTAATATCCGTCAGATATTATATAGAGGTACCTCTTTCTAACTGCAAAATGCACCAGTGAGTTGATTTATCAGCTGTGCTAACTACGGTCATGTTTTTGGCCATGCCGAACATGCATACGTAACGTGAACTGTAATTCGTTGTTTGGCATCGCGACTCTGTGAAGCGGCCAATCAAATGACCCATGCATATCTAATTCATACGACGATTTTTCGGCGAGTTTGCCCACGGGTGATAAGTAAAGACGAGATCACCCGTGGGTTTCCGACGATGCCTTTAATAGTGAAAAATTTTAAATGCGATATACAAGAAAATTACAAAATGTAGAAATATGAAATATATTGTCCTAAGGTGTTCACGTACTTAAATAAGACGCAAGATGACGTCTCTAAATCGCTGATAATCAGTTCAAACAGAGCCAAGTGATTGTTACAGACAGCGTCTAATCACTGTATAATATAGAGAGCGCGAAGGAGGTTTCAATTCAATCTTTAGCCTCCACTAATAAGCTAAAGTTTAGCGCTTGATGAAAAATGATAGAAATAATTAATGATTGAATGAAACCGAGAATAAAAGCGAGATCAATCCAGTGCTATAAGAAGCGATGCGAGTCCAACCTGCAGTTGTTATCACTCAGAGATCAGGCGTGTCCGACTTACGACTAAACGTTCAGCCTTTCCGGCAAGTTTTACTTAAGAAATGTCGATCTTATTAAAATTGTGTATCAGAGAGGATATACTACTTTTCAGTGATCATTAGACTATGAAAATTTTTTTCTATGGCAACGATGATTTCAAGGAGATTACCCATTTTTTGTATGATTTTATCATCATATATTGATTTAAGGTTATAATGATTTCAAGATAGATCAAAGTTAATGTACGAAAAAAGGCTGGTAACAGAGACAACATGGCAAACCTGAGTGTAAGACACCTGGGTGACGAGAATAGGACCTCCTATAATGACAGTGACTTCAATGAGCTGGATTATCTACAGCAGAACCTCGGGGTCAGACATCTGGACACGCCCACTCTGGCCATACTGACCATTGTCTATGTTGGCATTTTTCTATCAGGGACTGTTGGCAATGTATGCACTTGCATCGTAATCGCCAGGAACCGTCACATGCACACCGCTACCAATTACTACCTGTTTAACCTGTCTGTCTCGGACTTAGCCACGTTGATTCTAGGTACGTGAACTAATTCACCCCCTGGTTTGATTTTGTTATTTTTGATAAATTGTTAAGGAAGTTAATTATTGTCTTTATATACAAATTACTGGAATCAAATTAGGTCTGGTGTTGACCAAAAGATGTATGCTGACGCTGGATACATCTAGATCTTTGACATACATGTGTACATTTTAATTCAATGCTTTTTCTTTCCAACTCAAAGTATTACTAAAATGAATCTTTTATTCAGCACATGGATGAATTATTGTTAGATGACGTCGAGTTCTCTATCAATTTCCGGAGGTTGATGTGATTATAATTTGCCGTTACATTTGTGTCAGATTTGAAGCACGCTCCGTAACAGATATGACGTGCAATTGCAATATATCAGGCCTCCTTGGCGCATTCTTATTAGTTATTTAATTAAGAGATTTTTACTGAAGATTTTATTTAACTCTAAACTGATGTTTAAATTTAAAGTTCATTATAATATAAATGTGTACTATATGACACTACTTATGTCATGATATTCTTGGATTTGAATTGAACCAAATTAAAATATAGTGATTTTAATATGTATCACCTCGGAACATTTGCGCTGTTTAATCCCGTTAAACTCTCACGCAAGCATATTATAGCATGACCAAGGGTAGCTTTAACGTAGGAAGAAACATCAAATGTATGTTCACAAAAGAAACCTTTCCGTTTCTTAATAGATCAGTTTATCGGTAAATGAGGACAAGTAATGTACATTTCAAGTACTCTAATAGCTCTAGCCATTATTTTGCCGGTTCATGTTTCAGAAACTCAAAGAAATCTATACATATAAACACGTGATACTGCTTATTCTTAGTGTCATTTCACTATAACTACAACATTAGAGAACACTTGTAAGCTCTTACAGAATCTTATTGCTCCAGTATCAGCCATAGCTTCCCTGTGTTCTGCAGCAAATTAAAAGGCACTACCGAGTTCACTCTGTCCCACGAGGATCGCTCTGTCCATAGAGTATTTACACCTATAATAGAAGTATAGAGTGCTCTGTCCCTATACAAGGAATATCGATTATTACAGGAGTATAGATCTTTATCACTAAAATCGCTCTCTCCCATGAGTAAAGTTTTATCTCACGAGTATGTACTATTCCCATAGTATCTACCTACATTACAAGTATTGATTTGTCTTGACAGTGTCGCTCGATCTGTCCCATGACTATTGCTCTGTCCCACGAGTACAGACTGATCTAGTATCGCTTTATACCACGGGTATACTCTGTCCAATTATTATCGCTTTATACCACTAGTATTGCTCTGTCCCACCGGGAGAGACCTGTCCAACCAGTAGTGACCTGTCCCACAAGAATCGATTTGTCCCACGAGAATTTCTCTGTATTTATTTAGGAGTTCTCTTTGTCCCGCTCTACACCACGAGTACTTCTTAAACAACACTAGCATCTGCCCTGTGACTATTGCTCTGTCCCACGAGTACTGCTTATACAACAAGTAGCATCTGCCCTGTGACTATTGCTCTGTCTCATGAGTACTGCTTATACAACGAGTAGCATCTGCCCTGTGACTATTGCTCTGTCCCACGGGTATTGCTTATACAACAAGTAGCATTTGCCCTGTGACTATTGCTCTGTCCCACGAGTATTGCTTATACAACAAGTAGCATCTGTCCTGTGACTTTTGCTCTGTCCCTCGAGTATTCTCCTCTCCGATGAGAATCGCTTTGTCCCTAACACGGGTATTGCTCTGTAAATAAGAATATACTCTGTTCCACGAGTATTTACTGCTCTTTACCACAGGTATCGCTTTGTTTCCTAAGGCACAAAGTTTAGAATTACAATAAAAATCCTCTAGTCACCGACTTACAAATTATTTGCTCTTATCTCAGGAGGAAATGTGTTTTATATCATCTGTCATTTGTGTAACTATACTCCTCATAGTCTACTCAATATCTACATCTGATCTATATTATTATTGTGGATTAAATTTAACATGGATGAGATTGAAGGAACTTAATCATGTTCCTGAAGGAATAGGAAAAAAATCTTGATTCAGTACATCAAGCTTAGCGACTGTTTCTTCATCATGAGCTCGTCACTTTCAAGTGAAAGTTGCAGGTCATTCGAAGGAAACCTAGAAACCGAGGCCCCGTTTCACGTACGGATGGCGTTGGCACGACATAGAAATCTCGTTGCTTAATGGCCCTGGGTGCCGAGCTAAGGTCAAAATTTGAAGCCCTTCAGCGGTATACATGTATGATGACGTCTCTACAAGGGGTGATCAAAATGTTTGCGAACTAATCGAATAACTTCCTTAAAGAAATTATTTGATTTCAGTGTTATTTTAAATTAGTCCTCTCTGATTTTAATGCACATCTGACACCGTTCTGCTCATGCGCGAATCACGTGATATAGGAGGTCATGTGATCTGCTCCGTAGCGTTCTGTCACTAAAGCTGAAAGAATTTTCCGAGTTTTATATTTCTTTCCATGCAGTTTACTTTTTATGACAAGAACAGTTCATTTGTCAGAAATGGTCAAATATCGGCAACGGAATTGGTTAATAAGAATATCCTTTCCCAAAATGAGTATAGAGACCATCAAATCCAATACCCTCTGTCTCGGGAAAGTCGTTTATTCAAGGTGAATAAAGTACTAGGGACCGTTTTACAAAAGAACTTACGACTTAGACCAAAAACTTAGATAATTGTAAAATTTTGCAAAATTAATAATTGTCTTCGAAATTGTTTTTGATAAAATATCTTACCACAATCCTTTTAAAAAGTTAAAAATAATTTTCGATATAATGTAAATTAAAAAGTTCCATGAAGAATTAAATTTGGTTCTTTTGTAAAAAGAGCCCCGGTTGTCTCCTTATTATCATATCTAATATATGTTTAAGAGCTAAAGCAAACGATATCTTTGGTATAAAATGATTATATCATAGTTAATATATTCATCTATTTTTCAAACTGTAAAATGGAGGTCTTTCATAACAAACTGCTTAAGAAAAACAACTCATTTCTTCTCAAACGTGCTTTCACTGGGCAACAGAAAAAAATATCATTTTTAAATATCTCTTTCCCTTAAGAAGGATATGGAGATAACGAACAGTATTCAATCTCAAAGTCCATATATATATATATTTGTCCTGATACAAAATCAGAGCAGAGCAAACACGGACCTCCGAAACATCAGAGGTGGGATCAGGTGCCATGGAGGAGTGAGCATCCCCTGCCGACCGGTCACACCCCCGTGTGCTCGTTGTCATGATCAGGTTAATAACGGAAAAAATCCCTTGTCAATTCAGTGTTTAAATAATGGACTAACAATTAGTATGAAAAACGTCAGTCAGCATTTGACTCAACGATAAATTGTATTTGCTGACAAGATCATTGTATCGACTATAGAACTAACGAAATGATGACTTTAAACGAGACTGCTGATATTCTTGTTTCATCAACTTGCTTGTCAATAATTTACCTCGTTTAAGAAATTGTTCATACGTAGAGCATGCTCTTGCGTATCGAATCAACTGAGATATATATACTCCGTATGCAGGTGATGAAGGTATATTGCTGGAATGCGGGTGGGTACGACCCGATTCCTTGTTCGACCGGCGTGGTTTCGACCCTTTTCTTTGTTCGACCCGCGTGGTTTTGACCCGAGTGGTTTCGTTCCGAAGCAATATTAATTATAACAATTTCGATAGTTTAAAAACATTTTTGGGGGTCTAATTCAAAATATTCAGATTTGTTTAAAACCGATCGTGACTGTTTATTCATTATTAAAAATATTGCTAAATAATTATGTTTATCTAAACCATTTATTATTACGTATATTATCCCACAAAGGGCTGATTAGTTTGTAAGGAAAATGTTCAAATATTTATAAATTATTTATAATTTATTTCGAGTGTTGGTAAAATGGGTAGGCAAACCCGGGCCGGGGCAAATTAAAAGCCGGGGCAAATCGAAGTTTTTCAAATATCTCCGCTAATGCTCCACCAATTAATCTGAAATTTTCAGATTATGTTCCTTTAAGATTCTTTTGTATTCACTCTTAATATCGCCTTAATATACGCAATATTTCTGATTTTCTGGACGATTGTTCATTTCCAGGTTGGTAAAATGGGTAGGCAAAATCAATACGACATTTTACGGTATTTTTTAATTAAGACTCATTAAACTATTACAATTGTGGACTTTTCCAATATTTTACACTCTAAATTAACGAAATATAATTAGTTTTACATTAAAAAAGCTATAAGTATGTCGAATTTGCGCATTTTCAGAAAAGCCGGGGCATTAAAACCGGATCCGATCACCCGGGGCAAACCCAAAATTCCGAAATAAATAAAACCAATTGTCTGTATTGGAGGATGTTAGCTATCACTTTTGTGACATTGCCCAGCTCTAACAACATGGAGGTGTCCTTAAATTATAAGAGTACTTTGATTTTTTTTATTATTTTTACATCACAACAATTTTCTTCCCAGCTTCTTCTCCTAGTAACCTAATAAGGTAAGCCAATTTTGTATTGCCCAAATTGATCAAAGAGCTTGTGTGTGATTAAATTAAAGCCATCGTTAGGGATTTTGCATTAATTATGTTAACTGCAAATATTCTTTAAATGAATTATCTATTTAAAAAATTAAATACAAGCTTCCAACAGGTGACAAACATTATTTGGTAACCTGTACAACTATTCCGGAATTTTCAGATTTGTCCCGGGTGATCGGATCCGGTTTTAATGACCCGGTTTTTCTTAAAACATGTTATTTTATGTAAATATTACAATAAACAATGAAGAAATATTAATTTATTGTTAATATATATTCTTAAACACCAGAATTATTCATAACTTTATGGACTTTATGCAGCATATGTCTGAAAACGTAAATTGTGAACTTGGGAAACTGCCTACCCATTTTACCAACTTGAAAATCAATAATCGTCGATAAAATCTACAATATAAAGTATTTCAGGGCAATTTTAGCAGCGAATATAAATAAACAAGTAATAAATAGATTCTGAAAATTTCAGCTCGATCGATAAAGTATGAAGACGGAAATATGAAAAACTTCGATCTGCCCCGGCTTTTAATTTGCCCCGGCCTGGGTTTGCCTACCCATTTTACCAACACTCATTTATTTCAAATGAAATTAATTGCGTCCTTGTCCTAAAATCAATCTCAAGTTTACTATTGACTTCAATGTTTACAACCAATAATTGACACGTATCCCTCCCTGAAGCCATACAGCTACCTTGAAACCATGTGTATACCTAAGGTATACACCATACCTTATAGTGTGAACCCCTCTATTTACCTGTATGTATATAATTATAAGTAGGTCGAAACCACTCGGGTCGTTACCACGCGGGTCGAACACGGAATCGGGTCGTAACCACTCGACACCTATCAGAAACTCAAGCATCTTCTTGATGTCAACTTCAGAGTACTTATGTGTGCAATCAGAATCTGTTTTAACAAAATAATTTTGCAAATGACCAATGACGACGTAAGTAAATTTACGAGTTCCATTTTTATTGAAGAAGCAGCTGTCAATGATATCAAAAAGCCTTAACTCAAACGATAAATCCAGTCAGTGGTTAAATTTCCAGGAAGTCTTATGACTAAATTAACTGTGTACAACGGAAAAAATATCATTTTTAAACATCTCTTTCCCTTCACTCAAACGATAAATCCAGTCATTGGTTAAATTTCCAGGAAGTCTTATGACTAGATTAACTGTGTACAAATTATTATACGCTACTGCAAAGGAACTTCTAATGACTTAAACTTTACAGCCGTTAGTTGAACGAGTACGACTTAAGCAACCATTTTGTCACAAGTCATCTACATATTGACGTCATTTTCACATTGTGACGTCACAAACAACGAGCAAAACATCATTCAGCATATGCTATTTATAGAACATGTATGGCTATCTGTATTCATACCAAATTTTATTCTAATTTGAATTGTAGTTTTGTAGATAAAGAGATAGTTCGCGATCTTTGTGATCACCCCTCATAGACTAGATTATCGTACATGAGTGAAGAATTCTAAAATGGGACGTATAAAACAACACATAATCAATCAATTTATCACTCTTTTAAAGGAAAGATGACTATTTCAAGCACAGGCACTTGTTTCGTATACGGGGTACCCCTTCTTATGTTTACTACAAGGTACCTAACTCATTTTCAGGCACCCCCGCTTCAAGCTCGTATTTTGTTAATATATCAAATAAAAAAAAATTCTTTAACGTAGAACCTACGTCGTATGACATCATGTGTTTAGCCTGTGCTAGATCCATTATGACGTCATAATCAATTTAATGTTACCTTTTCCTGTACTGTAGTAAACAGAGCATTTTTAAAATTCATGGAATTCATTTTAAATTATGCCAAAATACTCTTTATACCTATAATCAATTTATATATTTTTTATTATAAAGCTTAATGACTTAATACACTTCTCAAATTAGAGAAATCTGCAGGCAATTTTTGACTTAAAGTGGACAAATCCAAGACTTTCTCATGTAATGAATTAAATTGTGATAAGGTGTAAATGGTATGCAAGCCAACTATTTTTAGGAAATGCAAAAATCTCAACAACAAAAAAAGTCTTTAGTTGCCAACTTAAGAGTATAGTATCATAATAAATGTGTCTTAATCGAGTCAGAGATGTGTTGAACATTGTGTATAATTCTTTTTATGTCTATCATGAAATGATGCGCATGCATTCCTTTTCATAGTTTTTGTTTTATTATGTATTAATTATATTTAATGGTTGGTGTTTGATTACAAATTATCTATCAAAATATGATCTTTTTAAATAGAAAAATTCAATTATTGATAAATATTCACATTGTAAATCTGAAAGTAACCCCAAACAGTCATTTAATAAAAATCCTGTGTAAGTGCAAAAAGGTCCAGAAAAGTAACATCGGTAAATAACCTATTTCTCGTTAGTTTGAGGTGAAAGGTAAATACTTTAATCACTTTTTATAAATTTGGTATGTTCTTCATCATATGAAAGATTGAAAACATTCTGTGAAAGCCTTCTGAAAAATATTTACATAATTAGGGCGGAAAACTGACAAAAAATAAAAGAGTTCAATAAATATTTTAAAAAATTTGGATTTATTTTGTTTTTAGATTGAATAGAAAAGAATTTATTTTTGAGAAATACTGTTTAATGCTGTTTATTTTATAAAGTCTATGAACAGCGATGTTTTGATTAGTTTATTGAGATGTTTCATAATATTCTCTTTATGATCTTTAAGTACCCCTAAAAAAAACTGAAAATGTGAAGTCGCAGTTTGTAATAACCATTCTAAGTTTCACAGGCTGCACTTCATTTAATAACAAGGAAACATGATACATGTATTAGCTGCAGATCTGTAGCTCTCCGAAAAAAAATTATATATTGATAGACCGGACTTTTTTGTGCGCAATAAATATGGTAACCAATAAATATACTGTAACAGTTTTTTCAAGGGTGGCACTGTAGCTCTCCGGTCTATCAATATATTTTTTTTCGGAGAGCTACAGATCTGCAGGTATACATGTATGTGCTTTTAACTAATTTATAAGCAAATACTAATTTTTCATTTTGAAAACTTTGAAAAGACTTTTCCGACATAGGTTCTACCTTAAAATGACATCGTTCGCTTCAATATACATGTACTTTTTTCTTCTCAATCAAATCGTTTAAGACGTCTATGGTCGAGCCTCTTAATTGTAAACCACTCATTTAATTTATTCCTCGAAAATTACCTCGATACATTTTAAGACTTTTATCAGGACACAACTTCCGGTTGAGGGTACGATAAAACCAGAGGCTTTCGAGTATTCCATTCCGAGGTCTTAGCCTGGTTCCCGAGGCCTTCCGATGTGCACGCTCGACCAGAGACGTTTAAAACGTTTTTATTTTTCAAACCCAACGGCATGTTTGTAATCCACTTAACGCGCGTCGACTATTTATGACGTCACAAAGAGATTACGTCGAACGTTTATCCAAACGCACATCTATGACCTCTTGACCCCGTATCTGTATTTATTTAAGCATTGAATTCATATTTTGGGATGTCTTCGGTCCTATAACACACCTGGCCGTGCCGACAAATTGAATACCGCGCGGTATGATAAAACTGGTGTGCTTTATAGATGTAAGTGCCGTTTGTGACGTTTGTGACGTCGTAAAGTTAATTAACGCAAACGAACATTGCGAGGAGAAAAGTGACAAATTTATTCTAAATGCACATTGCTGTATTTTTACGTAAATTCAACAAGGTTTATTTTTTTAAATCAAATTGAGTCAAACAATGTACATTTTGGTCTTCATAAAGTATTAAAAATGTATATAGTTCCTACTGTGTATTCTAACGCGCGGTGACAAGGTTTCGCGTGTGTTATAGAGATTTGAACGTCATGGATTTCTAATGGATTTCATAAAGAAAATTACACTGAATGTAAATATACATTTATATTTACATTTCCAATACATTTCCCCTATGATTCTTTACAAAATAAAATGCGGTATATTTTCTCATGAACTACATTAGGTATGTATCACGAATAAGCATGAATATCTCCATTGTTACGTCATGATACCTCTCATGACGTCAAAAAGTTCATAACCTCATGAATCTTCAAAAATTAAATTCATTTCTTAAATAAATACGCAAAGGGCTTTATGGGATTTGATCACGTGACCAACCCGTTTTACATCTCAATAAAACTCAAAAAATGATACCTTATTTCTTAAGTAAAAACGCTTGCTTTCAGTAGTGTTATATAAAGGAAAACATTTGCAAATGTAAATATTGACAAGTAAAAAGTCTCTTGAAGAGAACGACGTCATTTTAAAATACTAATAGGTTAATGCTTGATTTATTAACAAAATACGAGTTTGAAGTGGGGATGCCTGAAAATGAGTTAGGTACCTTGTGGTAAATATAAGTAGGTTGTACCCCGTATACGAAACAAATGCCTGTGATTTCCAGTTAAAGTTTAACATTATTTAAACCAATGATTTATTAAAATAAAAGAAGACAATCATTATGAGACTTTTGTTCAGGATAAAAAAAACATTGACATTTACTAGTATCAGGCACATAGAGAGCAAAACCATTTTGTGTGTGTGTGGGGGGGGGGGGGTTATATATATATATATATATATATATATATATATATATATATATATATATATATATATATATATAAAAAGTCTTGAATTTTTCTTCAGTAAAACAGTGTAGAAAAAAAGGGTTTTATTCCTAATCTTTCCTTCTGCCAGATCCTTTTCCTTTTTTCAAATGTTGTCCCTAATGAATTGATTGTAGACAGTGGAATGCTCTTGAAGTGTACTGAATTTTGATTAAATTGGCAAGTAGTTCTTGAGACGAAGTTGAAAATATAAAAAGTTTGCAGACTGACGGACGGGCGGAAAACGGGTGATCAGAAAAGCTTCAAAGGTGAACAAAAACTGCATATATAAAATAAGAAAGTTACAAGTGTTGCCATTCGATAAAAAACACTCATTCTGATTTGAACTATTGAAATATTTTGAAAAAAAAAACCCACAAGGAGTTCTCAGTAATTTCTTGGAACTCTATGATTACATATGTTACATATCATCAATTTGATACCAAATATTTGTGAACATACAATTTTTCTGAAAGAAGTCATATAATGATATTAAATAAGTAACCAAGAGAGTCCTTGCTAAACTATTTACATTATCAAATATAAAATAGTGGATTGAGGGATTCGGCATGACTTGATAATTGATTGTAGATTGTTCCTGAGAACCAATTGTTTATTTAGGTCTGAACACCGTAGGATCAGTAGCCGGTCAATGGGCCGTTTGTCTTTGTTTTATGTAGCAGGATTGTTAAAGTCAATTATTGTGAAAGCTCTGGGTGTCATCAGATTTAAAGATACAACAGCCCACACTTAATTCACATATAGTCATATATAACAATGGCGCTCTTTAAAGAGGAGTTAACGTTCTATGGGGATCACTCGGGAAAAAATAATATATTTCTAACATCAAATCATCAGGATTGATAAAAAGCAGAAATAGCTAGCAATCTGAAAAAGAACATGAACGCTATAAAAACTCAATTGAACTAAAAATGCACTGAGAAAATTACCGTATTCTTCCAATTATATGATGCAAATTTGTGAATGTTGATGATATTTTCATCTATACATGCGAATTATTTTGAAATCACTAAGGTTTGCATTTGCACGACCTTATAGTACATCCATTATACACCGTAAAATACAGAGGAGTTGTACATGAAATGATTAATGATTCTGAAGTGTCTTAGAACTCTTTTTTGTGAACAGATAATATTAAGCATCCTCCTGATATTGCAGAAATACTCCGTCGATGCTACTGTACAATATATATCCTCGATCGTGTTTGACAGAAGTGGTGATGAACGCTATGGAGTTAGAGATGAGACGACCTAATCCCCTTCTTTCAGAGATAAAAAAAATAATCTTGTGGAAAGGAAGTAGAGCATGAACAAAACGGTTACTGGCAATAAATCTATGGGGGACTAAAGGAATAGTTCAAAATTAAGATTTATTGCATAAAAATGTATTTACATGGCGCGGAATCATAAAATCAAACATTCCTATCATCAAAATCTAATAAGAAATGCCCTGATAGCAGTAGCAGATGACACTTCTGGTGGGCCAGAACCAAATTTCTCATAGAATGTTTATATTTCATTTTTTTCAGCAAAGAAAATCTCAGTAACATTTAATGATATATGTAGTAATTTACTTAGACTATATCTATTATTTATAATATTTAAACATATGCGACACTATACCAATGATTTATTAAAATAAAAGAAGACAATCATTATGAGACAATTGTTCAGGATAAAAAAAACATTGACATTTACTAGTATCAGGCACATAGAGAGCAAAACCATTTTGTGTGGGGGGGGGGTGCTAGGGAAGTCAATTAAGCTCTTTTAAGTTGGTTGAAAGAAAAATTCGATTTACAAAGCAAAACTTTCGCGTGAAAAAAACGATTTAACGCCAAACTTTCTCGTTATAACGCGAAACCTTTTTTCGTGAAGAATCGCGTAACCTTCATTGAATTTCATATTGATAAGCGAAAAGTAAAGCTAATGAGTATTTTATTTTGTTTCTCTCGTCTATCCTGCCTCTACCCTGTACTTTCATTCTGTAACCTTTGATTATAATAGACATGAATTTATATTTATTTACAAGGTGGATGTTACAACTCTTAATTATCCAAAATCTTATAATTACAGTGGACCTTCAGATATCCGGACGCCAGATATCCGGATGCTTCAGTATCCGGACGAATTTTCATCGGAACGAAATTTTTAAATTTAATTTTGTCTTGTTTAACTGGTGATTCAGATATCCGGATGCTTCACATATCCGGACAAATTGACTAGGAACCAAAGCGTCCGGATAAATGAGGGTCCACTGTACCAGGATACTGGGGGTAGCTGACCAGATGACCTTGACTTTGATGTTTGATCTAATTTTAAGATTGATTTATGTCCGTAGTTACACGGTTTCTTTGATCAATAAGAAATGGGTTCTAACATTAAGCTTGTCATATGACCTTTCGACCAAATGTAAGATCCTCTCGTAATCATTTTATTATAGATAGGTTGTAACACGAGAGGCGGAAATCAGATATCTTTAGCATATTTATTCTGAAATTATTTAGAGAAATACCCGGGAAAAACATTATTTTTGTGAAGTTATTTTGACATATGTCTTATTTTAATTTTTTTTTTAATTCAATTTAATTGACAAAAACCAAATAAGTCTCCAGTGATACGTATAGTATACAAATAAAGTCACATAGATATTCTCTAATTAGATGCATTACGTATGAAGTTACAAATATCTTATGTTGATTTAGCATATCTTGGATTCAGAATTTCATAAGATAGACATGAAGTGTTAAATAGTGTACAATATTCACTTTGTAGTTACTTATAAAGAGGACATGCAAATAAAAGATGTTCATTTTCAGCAACAGTTTGAGAATTAATAGAATATCTTTCGTCTCTAGGTAAAGATATCTGCCATCTTTTTGTTATTTGTTGGACCCTTGAGTGAAAGGATTCATATTCGTTCCTTGGATTATCAATTTATTTGTCATCAGCATGCCAATGTTTAGTAATTGTATGCACGTAGCACATGCTCTTGTGTATCAAATCATTGAGGACACGGAATGCAGATAATAATGGTGTATTGTTACAAAGATAAAGAAAGTGAAATTTTTCACATATAAAACAGTTGCGACAGAATTTTTACAATCAATCAGTATGCACTACATTTAAATTAAGTTTTGGATACAGTGAAATGACCTTGACTATGTCCAATATGCTAAAAATAGCTTTTTTTAACCTTTGCCATAACTTTTGAACCATGAGAGATAGAGACTTCATATTTGGTATGCGTACTTCTCTTATCAAGTTCTTTCAAATGACAATGACCAATGACCTTGTAACCTTGACTGTGACTTATATGCTAAAAATATGTTTGTTTAACTTTGTTGCCGTCGGGCGCATAGTGTTTCACAAACACATTTTGTGTTTTTAAATTAAATATTGTTACCCAAATGGTTAAAAAACTGTCAAATCCTAGCATTTTCGAATATATATAGGATATACATGTTCAATGAAATATTGTCACGGTTTAGGATATTGTTTGAAAGGGAAGGGGGGAGGTTGAGGTCAAAATCAAAATCAAAGAATCAAAGAATACCCGGTATAAAATTCCAAAATACATCATGCGATATTTTCCAAAAAAACCTGTTTGTATAAGTCATAACCAATACGAAACACACAAGTATTTACAAGTTTTACTGTAACAAATTAAAAGATTCAGAACATAGAAAACGTCTACCTAAACAAACCAATGTTTCTTCTCAATTCATTTAAATGTTCATTTCTCTATAAAATGTCATTAATTATGTCTGGCTTTCCGCAAATGTATTTTCCGTTTCTTCAATGTTGAATTGTCCAGCTGGAGACTTGGTGACTTTGGAGTAGCCGAAGTTAATCGTCCTCTGACGGGAGGGACTGAAAGAGGAAGCGTATGTACTGCGGGGATCAGGGCGACGCAGACGACCACACATGGTTTGTCTGAATGCTTGTCTGTACTTTTTCGACATCAGGTTGTATAGGATAGGATTAATGGTAGCACTGAAGAAGTACAACACGCCTACAACAAACAACATCTATTATGGCAATGGAAAAAAATAGTTGCACAGGCAAGCTAGAACAACTCTTTCTTCCTTTTTTTATTTTTATAAAAATCCCCTTATGATAAGTACTACCTGACAGGAAGAACACGTGATTTTGGAGTTCCAGAAGCTCGGGTGTCCAGTTCTCTTTCTTCATGTAGATGGTCCACAAACGCTGAGCGTGGAATGGTGCCCAACAGGCGAAGAACGCTATCACCACGGCAACTAAAATGCATGACAGTTACTCAAATCAGGTCATGTGCGTTTTGTGCATTTATATTTTGAAAGCGATTAAATAATATAAGTATTCACTAACAATTCCAATACCTAGCATTTTTAGCACGGATTTTCGAGCCTGAGTTACACTATACACTTTCTTTCTTTTCGGTGCTATGCATTCTACTCCTGAAGAATTCTGCTGAACCCCAACCACCTCTGATCTGTAAAGCGTGACTCCGATGCGGATATAGATGAAAGTTATGAGTGTCATGGGTAGCACAAAAAATACAAATGTTGATAACTGAAGGAACAGCTGCATAAGTTCCCGCCATTCTATAGGAAGGCTGCAGACGACTGAAGCCAGAAGGGGTTCTGACGTCACGGGATGGACCAAGGCGTAAAACGTTCGAGTGTGTATGGGATAAGGCAGAGCACAAAGGCAGGATAGAACCCATATCACTATTATCTCCTTTATAGCTCGGGACAAATTGGAGAGTTTTTGTAATTTCATTGGATGACATATTGCTGCCCATCTTTCAGGAGAAATGAAACTCATATAAATTATCCTCAGGTAGTATAGATTCAAGTTTGCTCAAATAATGACCCCCGGGGCTAGGGTGTGGACAAAATGGCCGACCAATTGAAGTTTTTCATAGGAATATAAATGGATTCCTTTTAAAATCTTCTTTTCAAGTACTTCAAAGCCATGATTAGTGATATTGATATGGAATCATCCTCAGGTAGTGTAGATTCTAGTTTGTTCGAATCATGACCCCACCGGGGGGGGGGGGTTAAAATTCAAGCCCCCCCCCCCCCATCCTCAGTAAACTTTCAGTTCTAATCTGATATGTGCTTTTTCCTTGCCGATGTGCTCAGGTGAGCGCTGTGGCCCCTGGGCCTCTTATTTATATTGCTATGTTTTCGTTTTTAATGTAACTTTTATGCCATGATGTTATATGTATATGCATGCACATATTCTCTTTGGTCCATTCGATTAAAAATCGTGATTGACAGCTTAAAGTTTCGTCAAAGGTCAACATGTCCAAATATTTATTTTTACAATAGCTCCAATACTATGTGAGATATAAAGTTAAAACTTTTACAGTTTATGAATTTTTCATTGATTAACAGATAGAAAGTATCACTTGATAGAAAAAATACTTGGAAAAAATATCAATTGAGAAAAATTCTTTTTAAAAAATGCATATATTTAAAAAAAAAATACAACTAATTAATTCTGTGCTCTTAGTGAAAACCATCATTGCAGAAATAAAATATGTTTATCAATGAAGGGCAAGTTGGACTTGGATAGCCTCTGGAAAGTTGTTTTCCCTGTTTATTTTGTCCAAATGTTAAGACTTGAAAGTGAAAGTACATTGCAAATGGCGGAATTTATAGGGGTGTTGTTTATACATGTCATGCTTTCAATAACAGCCTTTCAGAGACCATTCACGTCCTACTTGCCCTTCAATGATAAACATGTATTATTTCTGCAGTGATGGTTTTCACAAACAGGACAGAATTAAGCAGGTGCATTTTTCTTAAAATATGCACCTTTTCTGATACAATTTTTCTCAAAAAATATCTTTTTTATAATATTTGTTATCAAGCAATATTTTCTATCTATTAATCAATGATATATTTATAAACTGTAAACGTTTTGACTTTATACCACAAATAGTTTTGGAGCTATTGTAAAAATAATATTTTAGACATATTGACGAAACCTTAAGCTTCCGAAAGATAGAGACCAAACTGGAGCCATGTGACACAATGATGGATAGAGGTATTGACCTCCAGAAATCTCTGTCACTTGTTGTCTTTGCATCAATCGATTAGTTTGGTGAAGTAAAGAGCATGTACTCCCTCGACGGCCACTGCAGCTGATCACAGGAAGTCTAGATAAAATGAGTGTAGTCAAAGCAATGCTTTAGTTATTCATGTTGATGTTTAATACATTAATAGTTTGTGAGTAAGAAGATTCTCTAATGCATTTCATCAAAAGATCAAACTTTTATTGAATAAGCTTTGAAAGCCCCGTCAAAGAGAGTTAAATTTTAATGAAGATATTCACCGATCTTTTGAAAATCCTCGCTTTTATGTGAATTCAAAGAAAATGTTGTGAGCTTGCCGTCATAATCTATGCGTTAGATATTATCTGGTAAAGATTTAAAGATAAGCATGCATTTGGTTTATATGTATTGGAATAAATATTTTAAATTCTTTCATATAAATTCATATATTTACATTCAGTGTAATTTTCTTTATGAAATCCATTAGAAATCCACGACGTTCATATCTGGCAGGATAGAACCCATATCACTATTATCTCCTTTATAGCTCGGGACAAATTGGAGAGTTTTTGTAATTTCATTGGATGACATATTGCTGCCCATCTTTCAAAAGTAAAGGCAGTGATGGTAAGAATGGATGCATACGCAGACATTTCCGTGATAAATGCTTTGATGATACAGAAGCCCTCTCCAAGACGCCAGGGGTAGGCCTCCCACACCATGTAAAGCTCCTGAGGTAGAGCTGAAAATATACAAAGAGTCAATTATTCTCTCCCTCCCTTCTAATGTAAAGAATACCTCTCTTTTCATTTTTATCAAACAAAAGAGATATAAATGCTCGTTTTCACTTTTAGGGTCAGACAGTATATACACAAATGTACATGTATTGTAGGCTTTACCTTTCGTTAGAATGATCTCGCAACATTATTGTATGTGAATAGAATTATTTATGTAAATCCATGAAGTGTATTTCCTGTATTTTGGAACAAACGTTCAGGTGGCTACATATCAGCAGATTTAATAGAACCTAGGTGTTTTACATATTTGAAATTACAATAAGACCATATGCTTGATCGTGTTGCATTTCTTCATATTTATTTGTGATGCATATTCATTTAGTACGGTTCATTAATTTGAAACTCAAAAATATTTTCTGAACTTCCCGCATAATTTTACATGGCTGATTGGAAGCTGTTTAAAACCAGTTCTGGAGGATGACTTGGATTGTACCAACAGTACTCTAACTCAGTATAATACATACTCTGTCGATAATTTTATTGATTATGATAAATTGTACTTAGTTACTGCAATCGTAAAGAAAAATTATACATTTATCAGATTCAGTCTGGTCGAACGCACAAAACACATTAATAATTTCATATCACTGTATTTTTAGTCTTTATCTGATGAAAAAGTGTGAATTTAGTGTCTCCATAAATAACTTTTTGGACTTTTATAGATTGAATTAAGCACTTAAATGAATTTGCTATTTTTGATCAACTTGTGTGAAATAAATAAAAAAAAGTTTTATCATGTAGCTTTATTGCAAGTTTGAAAATTAAAAGTATTATAATTTAATTAATGGTTTAACGAGCAACAGACCGATAAAAATGTGAAAGGAAGGAAGTGACTTTGCAAGAATTTTAAAAAGATGCTAGTCCCGTATACTGCAGTAGTCCTGCACATTCGCTAATCTCAGACCAAGTATGAAGTCTACATGTTGTTCACTTTACAGATTGTAAAAAGACTTATTATAAGTTGTTATCAGATAAATAAACTTCTACCAGTACTTTCAATTCTTTGATACATTGAATACGGTGTATAAAGATGCCCTTTTTTAGGGAAGGGGATCTCGCGGCTTTGCTAATAATTGTCAAATAAAATTTCACAGTACACATATTTGCAAAGAAGCAAGCTAATAGACTTTATAGAATCGTATATCGCTTGTTCCTCCGTGTCTATTTCAGTTTATCAGTACTCCACTCCAGTGTCTCAAGATAAATAGACCAATTTCATCAAAGACATAATCCAATAATAAAATTCTACACGGATGGGTTTTTACAGAATTAAGAAAAACATGACCTGCTGCTTAGAACTAATGTTAAAATAAGCTCGTATAATTGTTGAAGAGGTTACACCCGTGTCAAAACCATTAGCATCAAATAGTATTACCGTCGTACTCAAATCTTCATACTAAAAATGATAATCACGTTTGTTCTTTTCAAAATCATCTGTTTAAGAATTAACAACATGAGATGTTTTACGTATAAATGTGTTTCCCGTGGCTAATCTCGCTTGCTGTTCAGCCACACAGAGTTTGACAGTTTGTACAAATGAAACTTCTTGGAACCAAGTATTCAAAAGTTATGGCCAAGGTGTAATTTTTTTTTCAAAAGTAGGTCGTACTCCAAGGACAAGGTCAAAAGTTGTTGATATCTAGAGAAAGCCCTTGTCACATGGGATATACCAGATATAAAGGCTCTGGTGGTCAAAATTATGCCCAAGGTTAAAGCTTTTAAAACGTGGGTCAAACCCAAATGTCAAGGTCAAAATATTTATATCCATGACAAGGTCTTGTCGCATTGAATATATATGTATATGTAAATAAGTGGAAAATGAAAGCAATAGCATGAACTGTAATAAGTTACATGTATGGACAAGCCCTAAGGTTAAATTAAAGTTGGGTAAATTCTTCAAAATCCTTGTCCCCTTATCAATTGAATTCAGGAACAACCTAAACGTTATTTTTCAAGAAAGGAACGGACAACTCTTTTATTATTAATTCTGTTTAACACATCGCGTACATTATATACACAAAATGCGCATTATTTTGCGCTGAGGAATAAAACAGATTTATCATAGCTTGCCAGCTAGACTACAATTATTTCATGAAACATGCACCTGCACGGTTATGTCACGTACAAAGTAGATATAAAGCCAATTAAATCAAATCCAAGCTATTTTATTAAACGATAGAAAATTTTTAACTTGAAATTTTTATATGACCCACAAATCCCTTCATCAATTTTAACGCCAAGGCATTTGTTTGCATATCAAACACATTACGCTTTTCATTGAAAGTGTACAAAAAAAGCAAACAAACCCAATCCAGCATTTAATCCTTTTAAAAACTCAGGGGGAAACTTATCCCCCCTTACATTTGCCCTACCCCCGGGACCACTACCCCAGAATGCTTCCACATAAGTTTTAGCTTTTCTGGCCCGAGATCTTGAAAGGAAGATTTTTAAATGGCTCACCCTATTTTTGTCTTTTCTTGATTACTAGTATCTTCCCTTGTAAGGAGGTTGACCTTTCATATTAACAATTTAAATCCCCTTCACCTGAGGATGCTTTGTGCCAACTTTTGTTTAAATTGGCCAAGTGGTTCTTGAAATGAAGTTGAAAATGTGAGAAGTTTACAGACTAACGGACAGACTAACGGACAAAAGATGATCAAGGAAAAACTCACTTAAGCTTTTAGCTCAGGTAAACTGAAAAGTGTTTGAGAAAATACATGTATGTGTGTGGCTATATTATAAGAAACAAGATGTGTTTGTGAAACACAATGCGCCCGGCGGCAACAAAGTTAAAAAACATATTTTTAGCATACAGGTCACAGTCAAGGTCACAAGGTAATACCATGCCACCATAATTCATCAAAATCAAAAACACAAAACTGATAATTATGTATTTCAGTGTAGTCTACTTGCATGCTACATTATATCATTTAAATCAGATTAAAACTGTATTTGGAGTACCATTTTGAAAGTATTTTACAAAAATTTCTATTTTTAGTAACCAAAGCATTTCGTTCAGCTAAATCAAAAACGGAGATGATAATTATATATCTTAGTGTACAGTCTATACTTGTGTGCCAAGTTAAATTGAAATCAGACCAAAACTGTAGGAGGGGTAACAATTTGAAAGTATTTCACAGAAAATTCTATTTTTTTAGTAACCACGACAACAGCGTTTATCGAAATCAAAAACCGGTAAACAGAATTATGTATCTTAGTGTAGTCTACTTGTGTGCCAAGTTATATTGAAATCGGACCAAAACTGTAGGAGGAGTAGCATTTTGAAATTTTTTGACAGACAGACAGACGAAGGACGCATTAATATTGCATAAGCTCTAGTGGTGTCTGACAAATAGAGCTAAAAAGCAAGAATAGTGTAATAAATCTACGTATACGCATTAATACCAAAAGCCTCGCTCATATCATATTGGTTGGTTATTTAGGCGACGGTCATATGATTCTTAAGGGGGGAGCAGAGTTTAGATTTATTATACCCCCCGCTTTAAAAGCGGGAGTGTATATAGTAATCGTTAATTCCGTCCGTCCGTCTGTTACGCTTTGGGGTACCCATCTCTTAATCGCAACTTCTCTCATACCACTGAATGAAATTTGATGAAACTTTCATAGAATCTTTATTACATATTGCCATTGTGCACCTCCTATTTAACTTTTTGATCTGACACATATTTTGGGTTTCACGGCCACAGCAAAACATGGACTTTGCCATTATAACTTTATGGAGGCGGGGGTATCATTTAGTGAGCTCATCGCTCACAGTACCTCTAGTTTAATAAGATGTCCTCGAAAATGTTAGAAACAAGAGGCCCAAGGGCCTTGAATCGCTCTTCTGATAAATTGTACAATCTATCACTTCTATCAGGAGCCTCAAACTCTTTTAGTATCATAAGACCCAAAATTCATCAACTTACAAAGTTTGATAATATTTAGCCAGTTAAGACTGAAAATATTATAATATAATTATAAAATACCATAAGTAGGTCATAGTGACCTACCTTTTGATTGAAATTTTCTGAGGACTCAAGATACATTAATTGACAAAGACTGATGATTCTAATTAAATAAGTACCTGAGATACTCAAAAGTAGGTCACCATGACCTACTTTTTGGTCAATATTCTCTGAAAACCCAAGATGCATCAACTTACAAAGTTTGACGATTCTAAGCCAATTAGTACCAGAGATAATTAAATATAGCCATCAAATGTCTACAGTAAGTCACGGTGACCTACTTTTTGGTCGATGTCATCCAAAAACCCAAGATGCCTAATTAGATTTAATGATTCTAAGCTAATAAGTACCTGAGATATTTAAAAGTAGGTCACCGTGACCTACTTCTTGTTGGACATTCAATGAAACCCTAAGATGCCTCAACTGACAAAGTTTGATGATTCCGAGCCAATAAGTACCAGATACAATTAAATATAGCCATAAATTGTCAAAAGTAGTTCACAGTGACCTACTTTTTGGTCGACCTTCTCCGAAAACCCAAGGTGCCTAAACTGACAAAGTTTGATGATTCTAAGCTAATACGTACCTGAGATATTCAAAAGTAGGTCACCGTGACCTACCTTTTGGTCGATATTCTTCGAAAACCCAAGATGCCTCAACTGACAAAGTTTGATGATTCTTAGCCAATAAGTGCCTGAGATACTTAAATATAGCCATAAAATGTCAAAAGTAGGTCACTGTGACCTACTTTTTGGTCGTCACTCTCCGAAAACCCAAAATGCATCAACTCACAAAGTTTGATGATTCTAAGCTAATAAGTACCGGAGATACGTAAATAAAGCTATAAAATGTTAAAAGTAGGTCACCGTGATCTACTTTTTGGTCGTCACTCTTTGAAAACCAAATTTTTTCAGTGCAGATTATGCCTTGATCATATTCGGAAAAAAAATAATCTGTCTATGATCATAAAAATAAATAAAAAATTCATCCCCTCTCAGCATCAAATGATCAGTCCCTTTTGCTTATATGTCTAAACATTTAAATCATTTTTCTGATAAGAAACTAACATTTGTTTTTCAGGAACATCAGTACCACAGATGGGACAAGACAGGTTTCTTTGTCTGATTAAAAGTCACGTGACCCAGGCCAGAGTGCAGCTGACTCTCCTGTCCGACCAAGTGGACCCCTTGTTTCGGGAGCCCGGAATATTATCTGGCTACCGCCCCTCCGGACAGGGGTTTATTTACTACTTCGCTAGCATTCTTCATATTCACAATGAGACAGTCAATATATGGACACACCTTGTAGGCTTTTTCCTCATCCTGTACAGATGGCTAAGTCTGCTTTACGACCCCGCCTCCAGCTCAGAATTCCTTCCCGTCATTACTGCTTTCAGTGTGTGCTGTCTGGCTTATACATTCTGTAGTACCTTAGCTCATACGCTACATTCCAAATCCGCCGGTATCCATTATCTCTGCTTCCAGATAGATTATGCCGGAATAGGCTTCTATACCCTGGGTTGTAGTATATACGTATTTTACGTCAGTTGTTATCACCAGTATTTCATCTCCCTTCAGCGTTACTTTCTTCCGTCCGCGGTCATCATGAGCACAACTGGGTGTCTGTGCTGCTGTATCGCTAAACTTAAATACTCACGACCATATCCATTTCGGAGGAAATTGTGGCAATTATTTTCCTTCGGAACACAGACCGTGTTGGTGTTTTTTCTGGTGGCTCCTAGATACGCGGACTGTGCTAGCGATCCCGAGTGTCATCTGAGCTCACTAAGTCACCATTCTAACGTCGTAGCTTTTATAACTACCTCTGTGTTTTTCTTCTCCAGTCACGTTCCAGATAAACTCATTCCAGGCAAGGTTGACATTATTGGACAAGGACACCAAATTTTCCACGTTTTTTGCGTGGTGGGAACTCTTCTGCAATTCGACACAATCGTGTGGGATATAAAACACCATGCCACAACGGAGATGGTTCCCAGTACATCGGCTATATGTATTGCTATGTTTTCTTATCTGATCCTAGTAATATGCGTTATTTATACACTCCGTCCATTTGTTGCAGATAGGATACAAAAAGATGCGATGTTCAAAGGCCATCTAAACAATAAATTACAATGAATTAAACACCATATGAATGATTTTATGCTTAATTCGTCATTAATGCCAAAAGAGCCGTTTGTGGACTACATTCTATCGGTTAAACAAATTCACAGGGGGAGGGGGGATGATATTGTCCGTTATGATATGAAATGAATATTTGAAAAAGGTCTCAATTTATATTTTTTGAATAAATTTTAAACGTTCCCTCAACAAATTTTGCCGAGAAAGATAGATCTATCTTAAACATAGGTAATCAAAGATTACGAAGCTCCCCTCGACGAATGTTATCAGTGTAAGTAATGCAAATCTCACATCATATTTCCTTAATTTTTAGTATTTATCCCAACAACAATATTCTTGCAAGTTGTGTTTAACCCCTTACATGGCATATACATATTTCTAATCGTGTAGCGTGAAAACATGTACTCGTATAGTGTTAACAAATATTCAAAACTTTGTTAATACTGCAGATATCAAGGACTTCAAGTTCAATGGGATTGATCTGTTCCCAAAACTTTAACCTGGTCTTTTGTATGGAAAATATAGGTCAAATCCAGCATGCGAAGCAAGTATGGTAATGTTCATCCCTAGATGCATCATCCATGCAAGTTTGGTTCAGGTAGGGCTTATATTTACTTGGTAATGAAAATATATGTCAGATCCAGCATCCGAAGCAAGTCTGGTAGTGTCCATCCCTGGATGTACCATCCATGCTAGTTTGGTTTCAGGTAGGGCTTTTAGTTACTTTGGAATGAACATGTGGGTCAGATCCAGCATCCGAAGCAAGTCTGGTAGTGTCCATCCCTGGATGTACCATCCATGCTAGTTTGGTTTCAGGTAGGGCTTATAGTTACTTTGGAATGAAAATGTAGGTCAGATCCAGCATCCGGAGCAAGTCTGGTAGTGTCCATCCCTGGATGTACCATCCATGCTAGTTTGGTTCAGGTAGGGCTTTTAGTTACTTGGGAATGAAAATGTAGTTCAGATCCAGCACCCGAAGCAAGTCTGGTAGTGTCCATCCCTAGAGGCATCATCCATGCTAGTTTGGTTCAGGTAAGACTTATAGTTACTTGGGAATGGACTTTCTCCTTAAACTTTAACCTGGTCACTCATCTGGAAAATGTAGGTCAGGTGCAGCATCCGAAGCAAGTATGGTAGTGTCCATCCCTGGATGTACCATCCATGCTAGTTTGGTTCCGGTAGGGCTTTTAGTTACTTGGGAATGAAAACGTAGTTCAGATCCAGCATCCGAAGCAAGTCTGGTAGTGTCCATCCCTAGAGGCATCACCCATGCTAGTTTGGTTCTGGTAGGGCTTATAGTTACTTGGGGAATGGACTTTCTCCTTAAACTTTAACCTGGTCACTCATCTGGAAAATGTAGGTAAGATCCAGCATACGCAGCAAGTCTGGTAGTGTACATCCCTAGATGCATCATCCATGCAAGTTTGGTTCAGGTAGGGCTTATAGTTACTTGGGAATGGACATTGCTCCTTAAACTTTAACCTGGAACGCCAACGCCGAGAGTATTGCATAAGCTCACCTCGACGAAAAGCTCATCTCGACTTCGTCGAGGTGAGCTTAAAAAGTCAAGATAAAATTTACACCGTTTTTTGCCTGAAATCACATGAATTGACAATTTTTTTAAAATCAACATCACTGACCCCAACTTTTTGTTTCATTATTTTAAACTACTCGATACTTTTGACTAACAGCACTTAAGTCGTAAAAAGTTTGATACAAAAAAATATTTTATCGTATATTTAGATTGTTAATACCCCCAAATATATTACTTTTCAGTGCAAAAAGGTCACACAATAAGTTATGCGCAATAATTTGCAAGATTTTTTAATGATAAATATTATTCCAACTATTTTACGAAAAGTAAGATTATATATTTTGCAATCGTAACATATAATACAATATGAATAAGGTTAAGGTATTTAACCCAAGAGTGAAAATTGAAGTGCAAAAAGGTCAACTTAATTGTACCATAGCTCAGCAACATGCACACTGACACCCTATTTTCTCTGCGATTTTGAGTCATACTATATGAGTACTTATCCAAAATATACTTCACAAATATCCTTGATTTAACAAATTTCACGAGTGACATACCTTAAAACATCTTTCGGGATATAAATACGGGTTGGTCACGAGATTAAATTCTATAAAGCCCGAAGTCCGTAGGGCTTTATGGTGAATAGTCCAATCAACACTTTACAAAGGTTGTGTCCCTTTGCGGGGTCTACCAAAAGGTCAAAAGGGAAAGAAATAATATTTCTCCTCTTTAAGCTACCAAACATTTGAGCAGGCTATGATGAATCCACTGTGTTTGAATTATTTTCTTTGGATGTGTGGGTAGCCCCAACATGGGGCAATCAATATACACTTTGCAACGATTTTTCCCAGTAAAATTAAAAAGTTATAAACCTAAAAAATTACAAAGGCTACTGTGAGGATTCTAGGGGTTTATCCCCTAAGATGGCGGCCAAGGAACATAGCTTTTGAAAAGTATGGTATCTTGCAGAAATGCCTGGTAAGGTACCTCAATTTTTTGTGAGTAAACATGTTTAAGTAGCAATACTTCAATGACAAACTTTCAAGTGATTGAATTTGATTCATGTTTTAAGCCAGATGCTATGACATTCACAATTTTGAAAGAGGCACCATTGATCATCATAACTATACATTTAGCAGTTGCTTCGTTTGGTTACTTAATACCCATAGGCGGGGTAGGGGAACAAAAAATGCATTTCAATTAATCAGTAATATTCAGCAATAATCAGTAGTGCCCCTACCACACATTAACCCCTGACCCTTAGGCCTAGATCCACACATTGCACAGTTTTTGAACAAGAGGTCCAGGGGCCACAGGGCTCACCTGAGCACATCGGGCTTGAATTTAACCTCCCCCCAGGCATTCATCATTTGAACAAACTAGAATCTACACTACCTGAGGATGATTCCATATAAATATCACTAATCATAGCTTTGAAGTACTTGAAAAGAAAATTTTTAAAGGTTTCCCTATATATCCCTATGTAAAACTTGGGTCGGCCATTTTGGCACCATCCTAGCCCCGGGGGTCATGATTTGAACAAACTTGAATCACACTACCTGAGGATGATTCCACACGAGTTTCATCTTTCCTAGCCCAGTGGTTCTGGAGAAGAAGATTTTTAAAGATTTTTCCTATATATTCCTATGTAAAACTTTGGTCGGCCATTTTGGCCCCACCCTAGCCCCGGGGGTCATGATTTGAACAAACTTGAATCTACACTACCTGAGGATGATTCCTCATGAGTTCCATCTTTCCTGGCCCAGTGGTTCTTAAGAAGATTTTTTTAAAATGCCATTAATTTTTCTCTAATTCATAATTATCTCCCCTTGGAAAAGGGCGTAGCCCTTTATTTGAACAAACTTGAATCCCCTTCACCCAAGAATACTTTGTGCCAAGTTTGATTGAAATTGGCCCAGCGGTTCTTGAGAAGAAGTCGAAAATGTGAAAAGTTTACGACGACGACAACAACGACAACGACTACAACGACGACAGACAACGGACAAATTTTGATCAGAAAAGCTCACTTGAGCCTTCGGCTCAGGTGAGCTAAAAAGCATCCTTTCTTTTCAAAATATTTGATTATTACCAAGGAGCAGGTTTCAAACAATTCATTCATTTTCAGTATGTAAGTACAGCTCCCTCCTATGGTACCCCTGACCGTGGGGCCTTGAAATTCACAATTCTGGAAGATTAGGGCCCTTGCTCATTATAACTACATAGGTAATTCATCTGCTTAATACCCGGGAGCATAGAAGAAAGTTTTCAAAGATTTAATGTATTTTCACTACGTAATCAACTGAGCCCCGCCCTGACACCAGAACCCCTGACCCTGGGGCCATAAAATTCACAATTTTGGCAGAGGCACTCTTGCTCATCATAACTATGCATTAAGTTAGTTTATTTAATACTCAGTACCTAGAAGCAGAGAAGATTTTCAAAGAATTCATGTATTTTCACTATATAATCAATAGAGCCCCGCCCTAACACCAGAACCCCTGACCCTGAGGCCATAAAATTCACAATTTTGGTAGAGGCACTCTTGCTCATCATAACTATATACTTAGTTTGTATATTTAATACCCAGAAACAGAGAAGATTTTCAAAGAAATAATGCATTTTCACTATTTACTGTTCGAAAATTATTGAGACATTGTGTATATTTTGCTTTCTAATGAACGTCTTTCGGTGAAAATTTGCATATACGTTTGACATACATTAAGAATTCATAAAAGCAAAAACTATTTTACAAATATTAAATATTTTCTGTACAATGGTATATAAATATGTCATCAGTAGGAATACCCGGAGCAGTCTCGAAATCAGATATTGAAAATATGTAACACCAACGTTTTTACTCTTCGTGGACCCATAATAAGATCGAAAATAATTCTGTTTATGTGTATAATTTTTCAGCTGTAATTCAAATTCATTTTGTGCAACTTTGATAGAATTTTGATCAGGAATACGGAGATCATAAAAAAATTAGGCGCGGTAGAGAAATCTGCTAAGAACGAAAAAATGGATTTTGACGTCAAGGGCGGAGCAGCGAACATACTTAAAATTTTGTGTAGTGCAATGTAGAACTCTTTTCCAGACACAATGACCTGCTAAAATAATAACTACGAAAAAAAAATAATGTGTTAGGGTTTGTTGTTTTATTGGTATACATTTTTTTTTTACAATTAATTCAACCAGAGTAAAATCAAAAGCTCCGGACGACCATCAGTTATTTATTACGTACGGTATTAATATCATTACGGTATTAATATCTTTGACCCGCGTTACATAAATCGGCACTGCATGATTTTAAGTCATCTTTTCCCACAAATGAAAATATTACACTCGGGTAGCAACAGCATGAATTTTTAAGGAATAGTTTAAGAAAACAGACTGTTTGATTTTTGTACTGTTATATGTAATAACAAAGAAGGAAAAAGATTAAATGCTTTCCGATCGTTTTACATGCGAAACAATCCCTGGCTGACGTGACATTAGTATGACGTATTGATGCTGCTCCGGGTCGATAGACATATGCATGTTTATTATTTCACCGAAACTTTTCTTATTATCATAGGAATTAGAAATTTTGCATAAGTGTTTTATTCGTTCTTTATAAAATGTTGATGAATTTTCCTGAAATTATCTCCGTCCTTTATGGAGTGAATGTAATTGTCTCAATAATTTCCGAACAGCCCTCGTATTTAGCCCCGCCCTAGCACTAGAACCCCTGACCCCAGGGCCATGAATTTCACAGTTTGGTAGAAGACTCAATGCTTATTACAATCATGCATACAGTTTGATTGCTTGATGTCCAGGAGTAGAGAAGAAGATTTTTAAAGATTGAATTCATTTGAGTGGTTTTGGCCCCACTCCTCGGGCCCCAGGGGGGCAGGGATCATGAAATTCATAATTTTGTTCCCCTTCACCCATAGATGCTTTGTGCATAATTTGGTTGAAATTGGTTCTGTGGTTGCAGAGAAGAAGCTGAAAATGTTCAAATGTTAACGCACAACGCACAACGCACGACAACGGACGGAAACGGATGGCAATAGGTCACAGGTGACCTAAAAAGCCATATGCGGGTAGAACGTTGTCAGATGACCTTTTTCAAAGTCCTTTGAATGTGAATCAAATTAGCCTTAGTTTTAAGAAAAACCGTTTTCCATATTACATCATCACCACCAAACCTTTCAACGTACTGGAGGCATTTTTCTGTCTAACATTAATTACGAAGCCTATGTGCTATGGAAGAACGTGTACCACAGTCTACGATTTCAAAAGGATTTAATGTAAAAATTGTTACACACAGCACCATATCTACCCTATAAAACGTATACCATTAACAAGGAACACCATGTCTGCAAAATGAATAGCAGACCACGTGTGACGTGAGCAGCACAGGATCACTTCTTAGGTTAACGTAAAGACATAGAGTTTCACAATGACGTCATCTACAGCATAAGCTATCCCTGAACTGCAGAGTTGACCACGGAATACTGGAATTATTGCCAGAGGGTTATTCATGCCATGTTCTGACCCCACAACACCCCACAAAACGACTTCAAACATCTCAGGTCAACAGAGTATAGGGCCACAGCATCACCGCTGAACATTTGGTTTAGCTACTAGTCCACAATGTTTATTTTATTTTAAAGCTTGTTTTAAGTTTACGAGTCGCCCATATTCTTTCTTGTGCTTTGTAACATCCAGATGCAGCATTTAAAGATGGCGTCAATTTTCAGATAAATTCAGAATCAAAATATCGTGAATCCCAGCTTAAGATAGTCCCTTTGTGCCTGAAGGAATTGCATCAGAAACCAACAAATGAAAATTGAGAATTGTGCAGAATCTAATCTTTTTGTCTTTAAAATTTGAAGAATAGCTGTACAGTTAACATTTGCGTTAAAAAATAAGGCATTTTACTCGAATGAATCAGAGCCATCTAAAACAAAAGGCCCATGGGCCACATCGCTCAGCTGAGAAGCTTTGACCATTCTGTTCTTTACCAGATTTCCCCCTTTTAATACATATTGCGACCTCATCCTACCCCACTGATCATAATTTAGACATTTTGAAATCTACAATACCCCAGGATGCTTCCATGTGCACAAAAGTTTCAGCTTTTCTGGCCCAGTGGTTCTTGAGAAGATTTTCAAAGATTTTTTCTATATATTTCTATGTAAAACTTTGATCCCCATTGTGGCCCCGCCCTACGCCCAGGGGTCATGATTTGAATAATTTAGAATCTACAATACCCCAGGATTCTTCCATGTGCACAAAAGTTTCAGCTTTTCTGGCCCAGTGGTTCTTGAGAAGATTTTCAAAGATTTTTTCTATATATTTCTATGTAAAACTTTGATTCCCCATTGTGGCCCTACCCTACCCCAAGGGGTCATGATTTGAACAATTTAGAATCTACACTACCCCAGAATGCTTCCACACAAGTTTCAGCTTTTCTTGCCCAGTGATTCTTGAGAAGATATTCCTTAATATATATTTCTATATAAAACTTTGATTCCCAATTGTGGCCCCGCCCTACCACCGGGGTCATGATTTGTATAATTTAGAATCTACACTATCCCACGATGCTTCCACACAAGTTTCAGCTTTTCTGGCCCAGTGGTTCTTGAGAGGAAGATCTTTAATGACCCCACCCTATTTTTGTCTTTTAATAATTATCTCCCCTTGTGAGGGGACTTGGCCCTTCATTTTAACAATTTAAATTCCCCTTCATCCAAGGATGCTTTGTATCAAGTTTGGTCAAAATTGGCCCGGTGGTTCTTGAGAAGAAGTCGAAATTAAATGTTTACAGACAGACAGCTAGACGGACGGACGACGGACAAAATGTGATCAGAAAAGCTCACTTGATCCTTCGGCTCAGATGAGCTAAAAAATGTATGACAAAACTGTGTATCTTACATTTTTAGGGTATTATTCCTACAATGCGTTTTTTTTTAAATGGTATATTATAGATTACTTGAATTTACACACTTGTTAAAAGTTTATACTGTTTAAAAAAATGTCGTTCATTTTTACAGAAAAAAGGTTGGACATTTTAAAAATCTAACCATCTGTGAAAGCAAACATCAGCCATGTTTGAAGTCAAAATAAACATCAACATTTGCAGACAGACGTGTTAATTCATCTCAAATGTGACAGAAAAGTTACTGAGTAATTAATCACATGATTTTTCATAGTTTAGCATCTTCAGCAGATACACACCGTGTATATCCCAACATGCGGGGTGTATGCTATGTTGTGCGCGGGGTGTATGCTTCCGAAGCGAGAGAAAGGGGGTCAATGTACGTTCTTTGTCCATTTTCTCAACTTACGGATATTTTTCGTAAGAAAGCCTATGCCTACGGAAGAAAGCATTATCTAAGGAGTATATGGACACCTATGAATCCACTGGACACCTTCTAGTTTTATCAAACACCTCAACACAATTCCGAGGATCGGAGCAAGATTGACGCTACATTGTGTTTATGATCGAATATCGGAAAAAAGCTTTGCTTTATGGTCACTCGTATATTATTGTTAAATACATGTTTACATTATAAACTTTTGTACAAATTGTCTGTAAATATAAAGATATTGGCGAAAAATCAGTGTTGTGTCCGGGGTGTATGCAACATGTTGTACGCGGGGTGTATACCCC